>HE671794.1:0-34289 GCA_000313835.2 Heliconius melpomene melpomene
GGATGCGGATGCACTACGAGACTCCTGGTTGCTTGTTTGGTTATAAGATGGAAAATATAAAATACATTATTATTCTTTTGTTGGTTTACCTTAAAATGTAATTACGTCATAAGTTTCTTTTTTCAGCTTCATGCTGTATCTCGCATATAGCAGTGTAGGCAGGAAACCTAATGCTAGAACACTTTGTTCCCCACGCACGGGTACCTAGCGGAAATCGAATCTATAACCATCGGGAGATCCTTACGCATTACGCAATGACGGCAACGAAGGCGATTGCTTTCTAATGTCGATCGGTTGAATAGTACAACCTAACGCCACATTATATCTATTTAAATCTAGAAAACGTTACTTTATTTTCAATATTTTTTTTACCTTGCGTAAAAAACGATCCTAGAACCACCGTATGTACTTAAATAGAAAACATTACACCTTTGTCAAACTTACTTAAATTTCTAAAGGCTTTATAATACAAAAATGCTGGCTAATTAGATACACTTTCCCTGCATTCACCCTCTTTCGAAAGAACTTATTAAATTATAATACTAATTGAAAGAACGAGAGTGGGACAGACGGAGTGACATACATTTTTTATGCAAATTTTTCGTACTAAATTCACCTCCCCGACAATGTGTAGTAAATTTTTAAAAGTAACGAGGCCTTCACGGTAATTAACAAAAGGAAATTTGTAATTAAGAGACGATTTGCATAGGATTAGACTTGACTAATAGATGGACTTTAGATATTAATGGGGGCTTCAAATTTAAGAGAGCGCGCTTGTGACGTCACGTTAACAACAACATTTGTGTCTTTTTTATCTCTTCGTAGGTCGTGAATTCATATTCGACTTAGGTCAGGGCAAAGGGGTTTCAACGGCAACGAATCATGACACTCAGTAAATTATTTTTTTGTTACTAAGGGAGTATGGAATGTTTTTTCTAATTAAAATAGTAAAATAGTTAAAATACATCGCTGGCTCAGGAGGCGATCTCGTGAGAAGAGCCGAATTGAAACTCAATAGAATTCCATTGAAATGACGTTATTTTTGCCCCATAAGTATTGGAACCCAGAGCCTACGTGTAAATGAATGAGCAGATACTGTTCCGCTTCACCACGCCAGAGAAACTTTCTAAATCCGTAATGTTCTCAGGTGAGTCTATCCAGCGTTTTTTGACAGGCAATAAGTAAGACTGCAAAGTTTACCAACTTCGCCTCGGGTTAGTGCTGTAGTTTGCACTTCTGAACTCAACTAATATTTCAGGTATCGATGCATCGTTATTAAGTTGCCCGTGTTCTGCTCCGCTCTGCGCTGTAACAGCCAGTTTAAGGTTTTCTGTTTATGTTGTAATATAATTTACATCTAGGGTTGCTAGGGCAGTTGTTACACCGTGATCCTTGTCACCAAAGTGAGAAGACCCACAACCCACAAGCTGCTGTAACACGACGGGTATACCGTCTTCTTATATTGTAAATAAATGTAAGAGTATATATAAGTGAAGAAAAAAGTTTACATAAACTATTAAAAATAACATTATGCACCGTTTAAACAAAATTTTGTAGTAAAACATTCACTCAAGGTCTTTTTGAACGATATAAAAGATAACCACCTAAAAATATCCTAATTTGATTAATTCAAAAACGATATATATATAACGGGCGCGACGGTGACGGTACAAACCGCAAACATTACTAACGAAATAAAAACTAATAAACATTTCTAATTAATTGGTATCAATTAGGCTAAATCGAAGAAGCCATCGCGGCACAGTGTCTGACTGTAAGCGTGACGGTTGTACATTCGATGTTCAGTTGGGGAATCATTATATCTTAATTTCCCCCTTCTGGAAGACACAGCGCAGCGTTGACTTCTGCCATTTAATACGCAGTGATCAAGTCATAAATTAAGCAAAAAATGGAGAACAGAATGTCTTAACACTATGCTCCCTCTGTCTCTGCGAGGAGCAAATTACCATTAAATAATAATAGCAAATTTTAAATTAATAGATTTTAGTATATTTACGGTATTAACAAAGGTCGACCCGTTCAAATTGGATAGCAATTTTAGAGGAATCTAAAATGCATACATAGCTGTGCTCTCCTGCTAATCACGGCCGAAACAGAGCAAAGCCGTTGGACTGCATACAAGCATGATTGTACGCCATTGATACAAATTAATTTTAGTTTTATATATAGATTTACTATAGTAAAAGTGAATTGTACGAATTATATTCTACATGGGGTTTGTAGGTTTATTTTCACTGGAATAGTAAAATATTTATTTTTAATAATGAAATATTTTATTTATATTAATTTAAATTTTTATTACTTATTAAAGGAAACTTATTGTTAAGTTAAGTTGCCCTGAGTGGCGGAACACAACGCCGCGCTTTTTCTTCGTAACAGACCGAGGTGTGAAAATAATTCATTGCCTCTAGTCGCACTCTCGGACGTACTACAAACACGACGCCCTCAATCAAGTTGTCACACAAAAAATCCCAAAAAAATAATAATTATTGTACTAACGAATATGCTAGCAGTTCATCGTGCTTTCATCTCGGTTGCTCGCCGGCATTACGCCGTCCGTCGGCCACTTGACGAGGGTAAATCCCCTTTCTTCATATTCTGCACGTACAGTGGTTTTTATGTCCATCCGCGAATATGACGCGAGACACCGAGTTCCGATTCACTGACAGCCGAAAATGTTTACTGGAACAATTGCTGGTAACTTACTTGGGACGAAATATCTAAATCTATACTAATATTATACAGCTGGAGAGTTTGTTTGTATAAACGAGCTAATCCCAGGAACTACTGGTTCGTGTAGAAAGAATATTTTTGTGTTGTATTGTCTATTTCTCGGAGAAGACAATATTAAATTACGTTAATTATTTCAATTTAATAATTACTTTTACTGGTGCTATTGACCAAAGACTGCACCACTGGCGAGCTAGTGATGTACCTACTTATATAAAACCTTTATTTGGTCATTTTATCGTAATAGAAAGAAAGTCAAGGTACTTTACCCATCTATTTCATATTACTATATCAGCTTCTCGCTGTTAGTTAATTTTTAGATATACAAAGCCTGTCCACACATAAACATAGTAGGCAAAGGGAACCTGGAACACTGAGAAAATGAATATATTAAATATTTCATCCCACCAAATGGCAATCGCACGCATGTATCCCTGCGCCTCGACAGCCTCACTATTGTACTATTTACCAGATTCGAAAGTAAATACAATAAACCCACGACCAAAACAAACACCCGCTCATAATTTATGATTAGAAATAGATAAAGTTCTAGCGGAGATCGGGAAAAAACTAAAGCGTCAGTTTGTGCTACGGTTTAAATTATACAAAGTCGGGACATCTGCCGCCCAACCCATGTCACGCGATGGAGGGGCGAGGATTATAATATTGTGTAACCCTCACTTGACGTCGTTTTCTAACCTCTAAAGCTTTCTTGGACTTATGTGTGTAGTGGTAGTACTCGTATCTTTCTATCTATCTATCTTTAGTTTTAGGTATCTGTATTGTAAGTAGTTTATTAGTAAAATAATATGTTGATATTTGTACAATTATATTGGAGAACCAATTTTTTTGTGACTTTTGTGTGGTCTTTCTCGAGAAATGGACTATTACAAAATTATTTTTTTCATTTTAAACCAATAGTTCCTGAGATATAGCGCCCTACTACAAAATTCTCAGCTTTATAATATTAGCAGTTATACTTATCAAATAGATGAATATTCCCCAGAATGCTAATTCTGCAAATATAGAAATACTTACTCATTTCCAGTAGAATCAGACATTTTTCAGCTTCACGTATCCTGCACTTAGTAGGATAGGCAGAGAGAAACTAATGTTAAGACACTACTACTAATGTTTTACACTTTCCGCCAAATACTCGAAGCGTGCGAGGCGAGGCGAGGAATGGCGGAACTCAACGCCGCGCTTTGTCAGCTTACCAGAGAAAAAGCAAACATTAAATATTTTACTTCCTCGAGTCCTCGTTGACAGCCGCACGCTTGTGCCCCTGGATCATAATGACCTTAAAATATCGATAACGACACGCAAGATCGCCTTTTGTTTTACCAAATATAGAAAAATATTTGAAATATATTTTTTATCACGACTGGATATCGAATCCATAACCCTGCTATCAAATATTTTCCCACACGACGATGTCTAATACGATAATGTTTCAGTAATAGAGTATACATGAGTTTACTCGGTGCGATTTTACCAGCGTATTTGGTTGGCTTTATCGTCCCTATATTTCATCGATGTCAACATCGTGTCTGCAGTAATTGAATTATATCACCGTGCTTCGAATATGAAAGTGTTTTAAGTTACAGAGGCCGTAATGGCGCTCTGACTGTAAACTTGACTGTTGTGCGTTCAATACACAGTCGAAGGAATTATTTTAACTTTTTTTAGCTGTATGCCTCGTACCGCAAGGTTGACAGAGGGAACCTCGTGCTGAGACACGCGTGTGCCCCTGTTAGCACTGCGACTGGCGTCAATGGGACCTCGTAATTTGACTATAACATTCAAATAATTCACTTACTTCAAATAAATTATCCAAATACATATACCCACTATCAACTTAATCGTAGCAACTTTATTTGCCTTACCCGACTATACATCCCAGGTAGCAAAATTATAAAGGTCCCCCTCTATGTACACGGTGCAAGTGTAGCTAGTTCCTCCCGATTTGGATACTACGCCTCTTATATTTACCCAATTAGGAAGGTGTGCTTCTCAACTGGGAAGTTTGCCGCGAAGTTGCGCTTGCATTGCCCGCTTTGAGTTTGGGTGTGTAGCGTGTGGTCTAAGTTATGGGACGTTTGTTGGCAGCATTTTAGTAACAAGTTTTTTTTTTAATTGAGTAATTTAAAGTAGAGAGTACGGTTCGGTTCTTTATTTATGGCGCTTCGAGCGTGCATTATATTACACAATAGGAGAATGCCTAGAGAGTATTAGTAGGGAATGGAGTGATTTGTCACCATCAACTCAACATTTGTGTACATATGCAAAGTTATACTAACGTAGCAATCTTTTTATCTACGCAAATAGAATTTTCTCGTTTTTAATATTTTGTAGGTATTAAAGTGATTCTATAAGTTTTTAAAATACACAAACTACATAGTGTATTCAGCATATATTAGAATAGGCAGAGGGCACCGGCTGTTCTGTTTTGTCAGAACAAAATTTAAAACGTCCTCGAATGGGGATCGCACCCACAACCAGTCGATTTTACAGTCAGTTTGTGCCCCTGCACCACGACTCTCCTCAAACTTAATATCTCGCTTATTATTGTATAATAAATTCGAATTTAAATTCATAATCATAAAGTATAAATAGTGTGAACGAGCCAGGTGCTACAAAAGTTGTAATAATTAATATTTTAAAAGTTTACTCTTAAAACTTGTCCCATCAATAACAGATATTACATTTCTCGCTGCAAGTTTTATTGTAACTCGAAAGCAAGTCAATTGAGCTTTGCGAATACTGTAGCACGTAATATATACGACTAGGTAGGTATTTATGCGAGACGGTTCTTAGGCCGTTTATGAAGTATACAAATGTACAAATCTTTGCCTTTTTAATTATAAAATATTTTATTACTTCGCTACGTTTTAATGCAGGCAAAGCCTATATCTGTAGTAACCTCAACTCAATTATGATGGGAAAAATGTTCAATTTTTCAAAACCACATAGAGGCCGTCGTGACTCGTCAATACGGTATTTCTTATTTTACGTGTTAAACTCCACGTAGAGTTGCAGGCAATTAGTAATGTGTTAAAAGTACGACCGAGTAGCCTCGTACTGTATGTTGGAAATTGTTGAAAATTACCGCATTGTAAACCATTTCAATACAAACCCATAAATACTTATATGAAGTGTTTGAATAAAAACTTTCCTCTCGAAATTTAAACGCCAGAATGATATAGTAGCAACGCTGCAAATGCTGTATACGCTGCTATATAGCTTTTGTTTTGCCAAGAATTTGTTGTATAAATAAAATGCCGGTTAAGTGCGAATCATACTCGCCCATTGAGAGTTCTATACGAATTTCAGGGAAGTTGAAATTATAAAAGTTGACAAATTTAATGTTGAGCCGTGTGCACTAATTTTGTACACAATTTTTGTATGAAATGAACTAAAATTATAAGTTTGTAATATTTTTGTCGTATTGAAGTCGTAGTGACATATTAGATAAAACAACCACCAGACAAGGAACCCACCTACCACACCGGCGCAGTAAATCAAATATACTACTCACAATAACGCATGAGACAATGTATTGTAAAAAATTATTGTGTAAAAAATGGTTTCCTATAAAAAAGAAAAAGAATTTTATATCTGTCTATATATCCCAACTCGATTTACATAAAAATTACTACATCGTAACATAGTAAAATATACCCTATTGCTTGTCCCCATATCGGAGGGTCGATCGGGAGAAATGTATAATTTTGTAGTCCAGGGGTGCTCAAATATTCTTTTGTAAACTAAAAATATATATTTTTAATTCATGTAATACCTACTAATCTTCTTTTATTATTTTACTCGCACGGTAAGATGAGGCAGATTCGAAGTACCCGGAGTAACATACATTGAAACTATTAAGTTATAGCCTATAGTCGATAAATGGACTATCCAACACAAATATTTTTTACCAGTAGTTCCTGAGATTAACGCGTTCATCCAAATAAACTCTTGAGCATTCAAATTCAGTATTACAAAGTTTAATATTATTTCAATCATCAAAAGTGAAGTTTTCAAATCAATTTTGTTTATTATATTAAAAAGCCACAAAAGAAAAACCAGGGTAAAGTAAAAAATATCTCCAACTATCTCATAAAATAAAATTGACGATTGTGACTGCAAAAACACAACGGTTGCGGGCCCGATTCCCACTTGGGGGAATGAAATATTGAATGCGAAGCGCGACGTTGAGTCCACCACTCGGCGGAAAGTGGGGAACGGAAGTGTTTTAACGGGGACGGAGTGTCTTATTACTAAGTTTCCCGGTTCCCTCAACCTACTCTGTTTTGCGCCCCACAAAGCAGGATATAGTAGGCAGGCATACAGCGGGAAAAGAAAAAAATAATTATATTTGGGCGCCCCTGCAATAGACAATATAAGAAAAAGCGTGAAAGCGACGATATAATTTTATTATGTGAGATTAAGAGGCTCTCAATCGCAGCAATATTGCGTTCTACACGGCTACTTTGTTACGGTACTGATTACGAGGATAAAGTGCTAATGGAGGGAAGTGGGCCCTCAGTGGGCCATCATATCACTTTATTGCTTAATTATAATACATATAAGTAGTATAGTATAAGTTATTAAAAGCTTAACACTGAATCCCGCAAACATTAGCGTAGGCAGAGCGAACCTAGTGTTAAGACATTTCGTTCCGCCGAATTTAGCGAGACATTGCGTGTTGAGGTTCCCTCTGCTTACCCTGCTGTGGGCGGGATCGTTTGTGTTCTTTTCCATAAAAAAAGCTTAAACACTTCATCGATCCAATTGAAAATTAAACTTTTAATAGTTCTTTTTTAGTCTAAATCAAAATAGTTTAATCGATTCTATTCGACGAGTGGTCGGGGCGTTGCTAAATTTAGGTGTTATTAGAAGACCTTTTGTTAAAATTTATGTTATATTTAAATGGTTAAGTCACAGGTCATAAATTATTAGTTTATATATATTTTTTGGCTTTACGCTGTATCTCGAACATAGCAGGGTAGGCAGAGGGAACCTGGGATTTCGTACCTATAGATATAGTGTTAAAACACTTCCATTCCCCACTTTCCACCGAATTCTAAGGTATTACGTGTTGCAATGCCGCGCCTTGCCTCGTTATAAGAGCGAAAAATTGAAAATATTACATGTTTCATTTCATTCAATAAGAAAAAACAATAATTCACTAAGGTGGGGAGAGAGGTGGACACTGCGCCAAGATGGCTTCTTGAATTAAAAACATTACTAATATTTAACTACTCAACGTGTACTTAGAATAAAAAGTGAGTTCCACTTCCGCCCATTGATAACGTGTTAAACAAACAAGAGGCGCGCTCTCGCGAACAATAAAACCGGCAAAGTATTTTGTTTCCGCGTGTTTTTTGTTTGGCGCTGTATTTTATTCTCTGCGGTACAAACGATTCCAATTCCAATCTGCCTTTAAAAATTCAGCTGGTTTTTAACAGGTTTAAACGAAAAAAGATTTTTTTAGATCAGTTTGTCGAGGATAATACCCATCTTTTATAAGAAAATTAGATATCAACAACAACTTCTATCTATACTTATTAAGAAAATGAATAAAAATTTGAATAAAGCGGGACTTAAACCCGCGCCTCTTGAAAACCGTCCAAGCGCTCTGACCAACTAAGCAATACGTTCTCATGGAGCTACGTCGAAATACTTAAACGCTTGTTGCTTATTAACTCATTCAATAAGTTGTAACTTACTTATGTTGTTAGCATCTCTGTGGGGAGAGATTTTGATCTTAAGTGGAAAATAACACAGTGAAGAACGACAATTTATATCATATATTGTTGTATAAGCATATGAAGTACATTTTTTTCATACAAAATCAGTGAGCAATATTTCTAAATGCTATATTTCATACGAGCAGGTCGCTCGTGTCCATCATTGCGGCTTACACGGTTAATCTGTCCGTCCGACGTAACATGGGTACGCTCTATCAAATTGCGTTTTTACTTAGTGTTTTAGCTTTTTTATTATTATATTATTGTTTTGTAAATCCTGCTATTACGTAAAAATGGCTTTTTAAGTTACTTGTAGTGAATAAATTGTGTGATTTGATTTAAGTCGATCTAAGAGCCTGGGTTATATTGTTTTTTGGTCTTACTCAAATACTTTTTAAATAATTATTGTATTGATTTTGTCACTTTTTTCAGAATTTATTCATTTATTTCTAATTTTAACAAACAAAGAATGTCACAACCAATCCAGGTCTCCTCTAATCCGTATGTGAACCGGCACCTCATCGATTACATTAAGAAGAGACTCGACTATTGTGCACCACAGTGATAAATAAAAGCCAACATTTATAGACTCGCAATGCACCATGTACGAGTGAGTCTACTTATTCGGCTCTCAATAGTATAATTCCAAGTAGTTTATTGCAACATATGTTTCGTTATCTTCCACGCAACGAAGGTCTCCTCGAATTTATATATTTTGCTATTTTTAAATGTTCATGTTATATGTCTATTTATTTTGTTATTTTATTAGTAACAAATAATGTAATTTAGGTCGTTGTTCAGTGGCTCTGACTGTAAAAGCAATGGTTGTCAATTTGATCCTTACTGAGGGGAATGATTTCTTCTTATTTCTTCGATCACTAGACAAAGAGCGGCGTTGAATTTCGCAATTCCACATGCGAATCAGAATGTAGAAAGTGAGGAATGGAGTGTCTTAACACTTAGTACCCTCCGTCTATCCTAAACCAAATATTGAGTGAAATAAGAAAATATAGTTATTATTAGAAATCAGAAGCGGTAAATATTAAGAAATACAATGATTCAAACTCAAAATATTATTTATTCAAATAGACTAGTCGAATGAATATGTAAGCAAGAAGCTACCACCGGTTCGGAAGGCAGTTCTGCTGAGAAGAGCCGGCAAGAAACTCAACAGTTGCTCTTTTCAAAGCCAATGATACAATTTATTTAGAGTTAGGATGGCCTCGGGTTGATATAATTCAAAACTACCTTCATAATTCACTCTAATGAATTAGAAATACTAAATTACTAATAATTTAACAATCGTTACCTTTTCAAACATAAAATGACATAACTAATGTAATAAAATAGAACGGACTCACAGTATCGACACCAACCACCTTCCCAGACGACGACCGACTCGCAAATTAGGTTATGCATGACTCAGCGCTTGTTTTATACGCGTGGGAATCGTAGTGATGGGTATCGATACCGCTCACATATCGCTAACGCGAAATATCGCTAACACGGCCTCTCCTGACGGGACGTCGTCCTCGGCGTCATTGAAAACTCTCGTTGGGAGTTCCTCAGTAAGGAACTTTGATCGCTGTCTTCAGACGCAGCTGCTAGATGCACCTGAGGGTTCAGCGGTATCGTCAGGGTTGTGGTCGTTATGATCTGTACGAGAAAGAAGCTCTTAATTAATCACATCAATGTACCCCCGTCGTTGCATATTCTGTCATTCCTCATATAAAATAGGGGCCACGACACAAAATCTTTTGCAATAGAGTCGTAACAAAAATGTCACTCAAACTTTTACTTGAATTTTTAAATTCCAATATTAAAAAGATAAATAGTAAAGAAATATTTAGAGGATACGCCTATCGGGATCCATGCAGAGAGGCATCGCGTGAGGCGAGCAGAGATGTGTAGAGCCACGTCGCGCAAGGCGAGCAGACACGTAGAGAAGTGTCGCGCAAGGCGAGCAGAGACACGTAGGGACGCATCGCGCAAGGCGAGCAGAGATACGTAGAGACGCATCGCGCAAGACGAGCAGAGATAAGTCGAGACGCATCGCGCAAGGCGAGCAGACACGTAGAGAAGCGTCGCGCCAGTGCATCCACCGGAGGCACTCTTACTATGTGGATCCTGTAACATGGTCTTTTTATCAGACCCACTCGTACGCAGATAGTTTTCAAACGTACGAGCGCATTCCACACGCAGAACGTATTCAAACATGTGAAGCTTCCCAATACGATGACCGCAATCATACGTACTGAGGCATACAGAGTATTGTAGATGTAAAACATGGTCTCTTATCTGACCCACTCGTACGCAGAACGTCTTCCAACGTACGAGCTCATTCCACACGCAGAACGTATTCAAACGTGTGAAGCTTCCCAATACGATGACCGCAGTCACACGTATTGAGGTATACAGTATCATAGATGTCATCATAGCTCATCATGTAGGCCGTATTCATCAAATTACTACGGCTGGTCAATCTCTCTTAGCCACGTATAGCCTGGACACCCTTTGCGTCCTTAAGACAAGACAAGCGCCAAATAACGCATGCCCTGCTGCTAGAGTCTGTAATCAAATAACAATTATTACCGCCTACGTGCAGTCACACACAAAGCATCGTAGGCTCGGCCGCTCCTGATTACTAAATGTTTTGAAGCCATCTGAAGCTTGCAAAAGGAAAGGAGAATTTGAAATCTTACTATCAATTCTACTGATGTAAGCGTGCACTCAAACATCAGCAGCAAAAAGTAAATAAAATTTTGAAAAATGCTAATTTGATAAACTTCAAAACACTTGAGTAATTGATTGAAAATAAGGCAGTACCATGAAATACCTGTATGAATAAGCAATAAAATATGTTGCAGGTATCAAAATGCCAGTTTTTGCCAACTGCAATACATTCCTGTATGTAAGGAGAATGAAAGCAAAATGTATACCGTACAAGTATCTCCACCTGAGCTGCAAGTACAGCATATTCATATTAGCTAGTCCAATAACGTGACATCCAGGTAATTAGCAAGAGGACCAACATCGCTTTAATAAATATCACATTGTCATTCAGTAGTAACCTGCAATATAAAATTGATTTTGATATTTCAATAAAAATCGTTAATCCTGTCTTAAAATAACTCGACTCTTATATGATGTCCTTCCTCATAAGGTCCCCTTAGCCTCTAAACGTAGAGACGTTCGTAAACGTTCAGTTTCAGTTGATGTTTGTATTTTGTCCTTTAGATAATTTTTTTGTATTCACTACAACATAACAAAATTAAATTATGAATATTTTTATTCCATCTCTTTTTACAAGTATTCTTTAATTATGTACAGCTATCTCTTATTTTGTCGTTCAATTTTTCTTTTGGGTTCTCCATACAACGTGACATAGGTGAAGTGAATTGTGTTCAACTGACACGCTTGAAATGCCACAAATGAAGAACTAAACTGAAAATGCATAAGTAAAGAAAGTAATTATGAGTATATCTCTGCAATCTGTCCTTTAATATGAAGCCCTTCAACTATTGTATTAAACAATAACACAAAAATAAAGAAGAAGCTCAAACAGTAGGCTTTTATAACAAATCTCTTCTCAGTCAACCGAACGTAGACACCGACAAGTACGCGTTGACTCCTGCGCAGATTTTGTATTTTAGATATGTACCTACAAACCGCACCTACAATGATACCCCGCGAACTCCATCACAAGATTTAGGTACAGTTGAGCTCAACGTTAACTGCCATTTACTTCGCCAGTTTATCTAAGAGATCTATTCTGGCGTATTTTTCGTATTTACAACACTCACAAACTTGTCACTTGTCAAGCTATAATTTGTATGGAACAGCAGTACAAGCCGTTTTAATTACGTAATTAGGAATAAATATCCGGCAGAAGTATCCTATTAGACTGAGAAACCGATGCACCTATTTATCATATTTTGTACCGGCGACTTAATGAATGCTTCTATTTTATTTTGACTCGGCCTAACCTGACCATAACTGAATCAAATTGTTTTAAACGCCACACAATAAACTAATATCGTCTCAATAACATTATTGATTTATGTAAATGCTTTTTATAAATCAACTATTCTTATCTGCAGATGGTGTTGATTGTCTCATTTAATTATAAACATTATAAGTTTTAATTAATATTTCTTTTTATGATTACAATGACAACGTTACTTAAGCAAACGTAACTAAACAAAACAAGTCTATCAAAGTGACGATAATTACGAGTACATTTGCAAGTCGGTTTATTTTAAAATAAGAATCCAATATAAAATAAAATCATCCTATTGGTGGTTGGTGACTATCGCGCGATACTGAATATCTTCTACCTACCCTCTACAAAGTAAATGTTATTTTTCTCAATATCGGTCAATTACAACATGTACGATCATGTCGCACTTACGTTATACGAACTTAACACGTTCTTCATATCATAATAATGAGGGTAGGAACGCCATCTACTCTTGCGACGGCGTGCGTAAGCTATACGGAACATACAACATATGACGCCTATTTTTTCTCGAAAATTCCAAAGGACTACCACTAGGTACAGCCGCAACACATGACATTTTAGTAAAAAGTAACGATTGTTTCTATACAAAAATAAGAACTGTGAGGCAGATTCAATCCCACTTCTGATATTAGAAATCAGAAGCGGTAAATATTAAAAAATACAATGATTCAAACTCAAAATATTATTTATTCAAATAGACTAGTCGAATGAATATGTAAGCAAGAAGCTACCACCGGTTCGGAAGGCAGTTCTGCTGAGAAGAGCCGGCAAGAAACTCAACAGTTGCTCTTTTCAAAGCCAATGATACAATTTATTTAGAGTTAGGATGGCCTCGGGTTGATATAATTCAAAACTACCTTCATAATTCACTCTAATGAATTAGAAATACTAAATTACTAATAATTTAACAATCGTTACCTTTTCAAACATAAAATGACATAACTAATGTAATAAAATAGAACGGACTCACAGTATCGACACCAACCACCTTCCCAGACGACGACCGACTCGCAAATTAGGTTATGCATGACTCAGCGCTTGTTTTATACGCGTGGGAATCGTAGTGATGGGTATCGATACCGCTCACATATCGCTAACGCGAAATATCGCTAACATTATTATTTTTTTACTGTTATTCGGTCCAATTGAGAAATTTGCTTTTGATAGTCTATATATCAAGGAAGGACTTTCACTGTATTATAATATATGATAGCACTCACTCTATGCGCGGCTGTTACGCTCTCATATTATGTCATACGCAAATATTGGTCATTTCGTCTAGACCACGCGAAAGAAGCCGTGGGTAAGAACTAGTATTATATGTATACTATGTCTATATAAATATATGTTTTTTTTTGTTTTCGGGTAGGTATTTCATACATTGTAACGTATATGAACCGATGTTCATGTAGCCGTGGGTGATATTGCAAATGTACCGCGGTTATGTCCTTATAATCAATATCTATTGTTATTGAACGTAGTTCGTTTGGACGTTATCTAAAAGGCCCGAAATGTTCTGTAATACATTGAATGTGAAACACAAATATGTTATTGCTGATAAGTTTTTTAGTGTCGATTTCTTTATATACTCGTAAATTGGCAATCGAAAATGGGTCTCGAGGGAAATTATAAGACTTGGTTCTAAATTAGTACCTAATAATGATTAAGTAACGTTTTCTGACCATAAGTTTATTTATTTTTAATCTCATGCCTTATTCTTCAAAGCCGAGTGTATAGGAAAAATCTGGTGTCAAAACATTGTTTTGTCCATTTTTCGCTTTAATTGGAGACATTGTTTATTGGTGAATCAAACTCAACGCCCCGCCGGCGTTAGATAAGAAAGTGCGATAAATAAGAATAATTTATATCTCCTAGTGGGAATCGAACCCACAATAATGTAGCTTATAGCCTGATTCTATCACAGCCACACGATGTCGTCACGATGATTAAGCCTTAAAATTGTACTCAGGGTGAATTTTGAAATAACTGTGCCGTATTACATAGCGGGAATCGACCACACAAGCATAGCGCTTACAATAAAAAATTGATGGTCTGGATTTGGATTATTGACCGTTATTAATTTTAGTAGCGTTTGGTGCTCCGTTCTCTGACTACCCCGCTAGCGTTAACTTAAGTTAAGTAAGTTATTAATTTTTGAATAAACCTACTTTTAAATATGCAAGGCAAATGTTATATTTCCTATATTTTATATTTATGTACCTGCATAGGTATACATAAATAATAGTCAATATGAATAAAATGATCGATGTAATGCGCGACCCCGCAACTTGAAGTCCTCCTCGAGGTGTAATCTCTCGTCAAATGCCACTCATTTATTGCTTAGAGTCACCGAGTGGATACATTATGGTGTAAGAAGCGAATTGATAGTAAAAAGAACGATTGTAGCTAATTAGGTGTAAAATTAAATAAATAATTACAGTAGGCAGAAGAAAAATTAACGACATTAATAGTTTTTAATAAGTATATTTGAATATACGTTTAAAATGTAGTATTTATATTTATAACGGATTTATATTTATATCCGACATATTCATATTATGTTATTAATATTAATATATTATAGTTGAACGTTATATTTTACTACTATTACTTTAGAGTGTAGAAGAAGTTATAGAAATATACTTATGTTATGTTATTTTCTATAACACCCATTTCTAAACTTTAACTTCAAAGAACACACACACACACACACACACACACGCACAAGCACACGTACACACACACAAAAATCCATCTTGAGGCCAGTCGTGGCGTAGGATCGACCCCCCCCCCCCTCGTATGACTGTATCCGCGACAAGTTGTGGGTTTGATTCCCACAAGCAAATAAAATAATTAATATTTTCATGTCTTCGCTCTGATGTGGAGCCTCAGCGCGGCGTTGAATTCCACAACTCAACAATGCCTTCAGGATTCGGCGGAAAATGGCGAAAGCAATGTCTTAGTACTGCAAGACCAGAGTAGGCAGATGCCTACCCTGCTACGTGAGAGATACAGCGTGAAGCAGAAAAACAAAAAGTATCTGCTCCCGCTTCCGCTTCATTACATAACCTACCTTTTATCACTTGGGAATAGTAGTTGGACTCACGCA
This sequence comes from Heliconius melpomene melpomene, assembly GCA_000313835.2. NCBI lineage: Eukaryota > Metazoa > Arthropoda > Insecta > Lepidoptera > Nymphalidae > Heliconius > Heliconius melpomene. Next base: position 15,632 of record HE671794.1, read on the forward strand.
GTCAACTCGAGCCACGTTTGACGCCGTCCCCCCTCCCCCCCACACACACTTTACGTAGGGTGTGTTACGTTTTGTTTACGACCAGAATAAGTTTATTTTTATGTTTTAACGCGTCATATTATATGACGTGCGGGGACCTGGGGCTGGACTTGAACACTATGCATATAGGTCCTGAATCTATCTTTGAATCAGAAAGGTCAAAGAGGTCTGGAACTCTGGACGAGTCCGGAGACATCGATCACAATACTGAATCCAATTGTATTTTCAAACAATCCAGTAGTAGTTCTACTAAAATACGAAGGTATACTGACAAAATGTCATTTAAATTAATGCTTCTTGATTAAAATTATAACAAACATACTTACAGAAATATAAGACATAGTAATATATGTCTAGTATTACTCATAACGTCTCAAGAGGATCATTTCCCCGGAACACAATAATGCCTTTTGTAGCAATTACAAGGTAAGCCGCTTGCACGTTGCACCGCAGCGCTACGATTGAGTGGCACTCCTAGATTGAGGTTTCTTCATATTATTCTAAGAGTTATGGGGATTTGCAATTACATCATAAATTTTATCAACTTTTATCAAATGTATTTTTAAAAGTAGAAATGCTTTTAATTGTTTTTAGAAATTTCAAATATTGAAATCAAGTGATTTGTACAAAGTTAAATAAATTAGGAACTTAATACTTTTTTATCTCTTTTTTTAGTATCACGCTGCTGTATCTTGCATGTCAGAGTAGGCAAAAGTGATATCTAGGGCCAGGACACTGCGTTCTCAATTTTTTTAGTTACGCCTATTTTTTTTGTGCCGGAACTCGATGCCGCGCTGTTGAGCAGAGTGAGAAAATCAAAATAATTTATTCTCGAGTGCAAATCTCGAACCCACAAACATCGTATTTACTCCAGACGGTCTTCAAATATTGTTTTTTTCTTGTAATTACAAAATTAATAGTATTTTTTTCTTTTGAATAGTAGTTATATTTAACAAAGATGCCAGTTACAACACACAGCAAACAACAATTTTTTAATTTAAATTGGTATAAGTATCTAAATAAAAGCTCAGAGAGAGGGTGACGTGAAGCTTCACACTCGACGTGACAGCCGACCTGCTTCTACCGACCTAAGTCTACTTGTCTTCTAACTAGGTTTTGTCTTACGTTTTCACTTGAGATTGAGTGACTTTGGGATAGTTGAGAAGTATCTATCTAATTGCGGCAATAGGAAATGGAAAATTTATTAGTAGCATCATAATTATTGCTTAATGTTTAGAGTTCATTCACTTTATATGGTCGCTATCAAGTAGGCGCTTCAGTTCCTTTTCATTTTCTGCCTTCTTTGATATATGCAGAATACAGCAGCATAAAACTAAAATTTAATCAGCGAATTGATTATTTGTATAACTGTTATATGTGACAGTTCCTTTTTTGATTTAGCTAAGAAAGTTGATTGCTCTTTCCTAAGTTAGGAAGAAAATATATCACACTGTTAATATAATACAAAAATTTACAATTTCCAAATTAATAAGCTATTCTTTAGCTTTAGAAAAAGGTTAAGATTCTTGAAACGTGGTCTTTTAAGACAATATAATTGTACGAATATTTTTACTTTTCAAAATTCTATTATTCTATATGAAATTAAACATATATATAAAAGAGACAAATACGTGAAATTGTGATTTAATTGCATAAAAGATTAATAAATTTATCTAAATTCTTATATTTCATAGTTAAGACTACACTAGTTAATGTTACTTACTAAACAGGCACGTTTTATAGAAACACACGAACACACATACATACACACGAGCACGTCGCGCATCGGTTATTTGTCTAGTGCATCCTCTGGTGTAGATGTACGTCTAAAGCACAACATATCGTGCATCAAGTTTGTTCAGTGAACTAATTAGGACGGCTGCTCAGTTTGTCAATCATGCAGGCTCGGAGCGCCCTCCTCCTGCTACCACTCCTCCTCCTACTCCTCCTACACTAATTATTTAACTTCGTTCCGCTTTGTGCGCTACTCGAGGATTTACTTTAATTGGATAACGGTAATTTTGTTCATACGTCGCGGGGAGGTGATACTGAGATGGAGTTTCAGATTGTTATTCTGATGAGGGAGCAACTTCGATATGGTTCACTTTTAAACTAAGGCCTCGTACTTTGTTGGGCTTCGTTATTTGTTTCTTAATTATAACATGTAACAAACAATGTTTCATACAAGTTAGCTTTAAAATATATTTATGACTTCACTTTGAGGATTTAATTACCCATACGTACTGTCCGCGTGGTCTAAGCCAAGTTTTACGTTTATGGGAGTGTTCGTAATTATATACAAGTATGTACTCGTAGTATAGGGAGACATGACGCGGTACGATAGCCCTCACCGACTTATTCTGCTTTTTGATAACCGTCCTACACCTCTTAAACTGATAGCAAAATAACATATAAAGTTTTCAATATGTTTTGTGGTGTGTTTATTTAAAACCGAAAGATAAAGTTGGCTCTACCACTGTACAAAAATGGAAAAATGTATTGTAAAAATAAATCGTAGACACAACGTTGTTCTGGAATGAATTAAAACTAAAGTAAAAATTATGAGAATGCTCTGGTCGGATTTTTGTTTTGTTCGAATATTTTCATTGGTTTCTAATAAACTTTATTTTAAAAGTTTTCTCTGTATTTTTTATTTGCGTTTGGACCCCAGCTTTAACCTCGCGAACGGTATTTGCCAATATTTTTTTTGTACCTTCATGATTTTTCTGTCTGTATGTTGTTAGCGTTTCACCCTAAAACTACTAAAAGAATATTGATGTAACTTTTTTGTTATATATATTTATAGCTATTAGTCCTCAGCTATATATAGCAAAAAGTGATTCGGACATAGAAGGATAAAACCCATTCCCACACTACTCTGTTAAAGTCCATAAAACCCTCTACAACGTCACAGTTGTCCACCTCGTCCGCCAGTGGCCGAGGCTATAGCTGCCATGGGAGTCTAAAAGTTATTTCTTAGCAGCTGATGTGGAATCCATCATGCTAAACACTTGCTGTGAAATAACAGAATATCGAGGGAAACTACGGAAGCTTATTAAAAAATATTAATTTCAAAAAAATCACAGAAAGTAGGAAAATAGTAAGTGAAGAAACTCATATATTTCATAGAAAATTAAAAAAAAAAAACTTTTTTCCCTAGCGTATTTTTTTTGTTGGAATTACTGATGTAAAAGAGTGGTAAATTAATGTATCATAAGAAAGGCGATCAATATCTATATAATACAAGTCAAAATTTAGTCCATAGCCACCAATAACAATAAACAAAAATTAATGTTTAAATAAAATTTAATCATAAATATATAAAATTTGTATTTTAGTTGCGATTTATGCCAAATTGTAGGGAATGAATATCTCCCTCGCCTGTCTAGCGCTAGCGGCTTATACTGTGCGCTGTAATCCATGCCTCGTTTACAAATATACCTCTATGCCGGTTATAGTGTCTGCTTCATTTTGATATTAAATTGTTATTAATGTTACCTACATTATTATTTTGACATGTCAAGGCATCAACAGACTGCAAACATATTGGTTGTGTAACCAATCGGGGGAATTATTTATTTAATATATTTTTTATAAATAATATTTTTTATAACAAGCATAAAACGTATAATAAACAGCAGACAATATCCCTCATTTTTGAGATATAGTATTGAGAGGTGGAACTCAACACCGCAGTTTATCTATCAGCGGAGGCAAATAATTTAAGTATTATCATTCCTTTCCCGGTTCCCGGGTACGAACTGAGAAGTTAATGGGTTTGAGAAAAATAAAGTAAAGCCACCCCCCAAAGCAATATAACTTAAAACATAAACAATTAGATGCCCGTAATGTATTAGTTAAGCGGCAGTTAATTACAAGATAACGTGAACAGAACGTTGAACGCCGCACTAGCGTAACACTTCTCACTAATTTCCCACCGGACGGATAAATTTTACACAAAATTTTGTGAGAATTCTGCAGTGCCTAGTAACTTTTAATATGCTTAAAATGCGACAAATTGCTACAACGGTACCTAACGCTTGATGCTTAACTTTTAGATAATTTTAACTCTTATGTTAAATAGCCGCCGTTAAACTAACTGGCGCTTAGGTGTTAGCTTTTTTTATCTATTTTGTAAATAAAAAGAGTTTATTTTGCTTTACGCATTTTGTGCAAATTTTCTAGACTGTAGGAATTTACCTCAAGACTATTGTATAAAATAAACAGTAAATGACAGTACAGAATAGAATCATGTTTATTTACCATGTCCTTATCTTTTCTCTCGCTCTGTTAACACGCCGCGGCGTTATATTCCACCACTCACCTGTACATTGTAATGTCTTTGAATCACGAAGTGTTTTACCACTTAGATTTCTCTTCCGATACTGTTATAAGCCAAATTGTGAAATATATCGTAAGTCAGCTACGATATCATCCACCTCTACATATATATATGCACCGAAATCTCAATAAATATCCAATATAACACTATAGTTGGCAAAAATACGGAAAGTTAACTTTAAAAGTCGGTTTTTTGCCAGTACACACATAAACCATAACTTTGCCTCGCAACTTATTTTAAAACTTTTGATAAAATAGTTGAAAACTTACAAAATATGGCCATATAAATAAAAGTGAATCCACCGAGCGAGCTAGCCACTCCGTTTTTAAACAGTTTGTATGCAGCGTGAAGCTAGTTATAATCAGATATTGTCAGTCGGCATAGACACAATAGTAGGTGTAAAAAGGTTGGTTCATAGAAAAAAAAATCCTTGGTGTAAACAAAAGCTAAACGTTGTTAGCAGCTAATATAAAAAAATGAAAAAATCAAGCTTATAAGCTCATAAGCAAAAACTTAGCTCAGCGGATTAGCTTCAGGAAAATAAGAAAAAAGTGGAATTATTCGTATCTTTCATACGTCGAGTCAAAAATCTAATCAAATTTTCCATTTCGGATCCCGCTAGATCTGAATGAATGGTAAATTTGCATCTTTACCCAAAACTCATTTGACTTTTCATTTAACTTTAATATTCTGCAGTGCAGCGCTGAAAATATATCAAAACAAACACAACAAACAACTAGCTACGGCCCGCGTGTTCCGTCATATTAAAAATATTTTTTCTCTAAGCATTGTCATTATCCACATATTAGAAACTAGCGGACGCGCGCAGCTTCGCTTGCGTATTTAGGGGTGAATTCTAATAACCCATTAAACATGTGTTCGATGAAATATTTTTAAGAGTCTAAATTTCGAATTTTATAAAAATCGGTTGCGATTTAAAGATTTTTCCATACAAACTTTCAACCCCTTATTTGCACCCTTAGGGGGGGAATTCTAGAAAACCATGAAACACATGTTCAATTAAATATTTTTAAGAGTCTAAATATTAAATTTTATAAAAATCGGTGGCGATTTAAGAATTTTTCCATACAAACTTTCAACCCCTTATTTGCACCCTTAGAGGGAGAATTCTAGAAAACGATGAAACACGTGTTCAATTAAATACTTTTAAAAATCTAAATATCAAATTTTATAAAAATCGGTGGCGATTTAAGAATTTTTCCATACAAACTTCGAACCCCTATTTAACCCCTTTAGGGTTAAAATTTTTCAAAATCCCTTCTTAGTGGATGTCCAGATTACGAAAGTAAACATCTGTCCAAATTTCACGTTTCTACGCACAGCGGTTACGGCTGTGCGTGCGTCTTACCTCAGTCAGTGAGGACAAGTCCTTTTATATATATAGACTAGCGACCCTCTTGCGGCTTCGCCCGCTTTAACTACTGGATTATTCATGTAATGTATGTTTGCAAAGCACTTAAGATAATGTGAAAATTAATTAAACCCTAATGCAACCCGCATTTTTGTAGTTTCAATAAGGATTTTCCAATTGTTTTACACAGCAAGGATTTTTTAGTAGGTACCGTAATTTTAAATCTGTGCTACTAATCTTTTCAAGTACTTATTAAAATATATTTAAATGATAATTAAAATATATATATTTATATACTTATTAAAATATATATATTTAGATAGTTAAATGACTATTTTTAAACGGAAGAAATTATGAACAAAAACCTACCTACTAATAACTACTACAAAAAATATGAAACCAAATATATCGCGCTGAAATAATACATTCAACTCCAATTATCCAATACGCGCAAACGCATCTAACTAAATCTTCGTTGCTTTAGAGGCAGCCGGGTTTTTTTTTCGAGCTTGTGGTTAATGCTTAAAGGGGTATTCTGTCCCTGATGAAAAGCAAGCACGACGTAGCTGCCTGTGAGGAAAATTAAAGAGAATGGGCCGGGAATCGAAACCGGGCCGCCCGCGTGGCAGGCGAGCATTCTACCACTGAACCACCGATGCGTGTAAGGCAGGCGGGCGCGGCGGACGCATGGCGAGTGGCCAGCCTTTTCGCAGCAAGGATTTTTTTGATATTGTAACAACTTCTAAAGTACTTATTAAAATGAAAAACAGTAAAAGACAGTTTTGGTCTACATTAAATGGCCAACGTAACTAAAATACTTATTTATATGCTGAGAGTAAGGGATAAGTGAAACTTGACTAACATACAGCTGATGTGTCAACGGCGGGATGTGTCAACAATTAAATGCGTTTTTCTGTAAAACTATTCGCAATTTCGAAATATTGTAAAAAGCAAATTTTATCTTCGTTTAACGTAGAAAATTAATAAAGTATTTTAAAGGATAAGGATTAATACCATTATGGAAAAATATCCCTCACAATAAAAAATATAAATTTAAATAGAAATTATTATTTTTAGACAGAAAAATGATCACTACACGTTATTCTTAAAAGATATGAATATGCTCTCGCGGACTTTTTTGTAGATCTTATTAAGAGGAACAATACTCCAGTACATTTTTTTCATGTAGTACTTACCATTAGAGCAGCGCATGCGCGAAAGTGTCTCAACGGGTAGGACTTTATACACATTTATCGTATTTATGTTAATTTACATAAGAATGTACAAATAATAAACTATATATGAACCTTCTACGAAAAACACTCGACTTAATGGTGAAGACCGCATCAAAACCCGTTGGGTGGTTTAGAAGAAGAAGAGTTAGAAACAACAGACAGACACGAAAAGCGACTTTGTTTTATAAGATATAGGATAGGATGTTACGTCGGTGTAAATCTTATCAAAAGAATCTTTAAATATTTATATAACCTGGTCTTCAAGATTTTAGTTGGTGGTTATGTTATTACTAAACGACAGTAACTCTTTTTTCTTCTTATTTTTAAAGCTTAATGGCAGAACTCAACGCTGCGTTTGTCTTATACTAGAGTAAATAAATAAAAAAGGCATGCAAATAGAATCCAAAATTGTTCGTTTACATTCGGACTGGCCGCCGTACCGCAAGAGCTTTATAAAAATTAAATTATTAATAATAAAAAAATACCTCTCTATGTCAAAATGACTTTTACATTTTATTTAGTTACAAACAGTAATAAAATAGTATCGATCAACAAAAACAACATTTCCACAACAAGTGACGAGTAGATCAAGGGCCGGGGAACTTTGTTAAGCGAATTAAGCACTCGCCCTCCAGCGACTCGAGACAATCAGCGCGCTGAGATTACACACGTAACCGGGAAAAAATGCTACGCAAGGAACACGATGAATGGACGATTTAATGTTATCATACCTGTTAGGCTGGCCGCGGGAGAACGGCTGTTGTCGAAACCTGTGTTATCTTACTACTTCAAGAAACAGTTATAAAAAGTGAACTAACAATAAATATTATTCGTAAATACTAAAATTAATGACGAACTATTAGTATCATCTCGTTAATGCAAATTTTTGTAACAGAAAGAAAATTTTATATATATGTACATATTATGCATATTTGAACTTTTTACCTGAAAATAACATAAACAGGTAAAATTTTTGTCTAACCCTATATAATTATTTCAATTAGATAATATACCCGATTCTGTAAATATACATTTAAATTCCATGATTTAATTTAATATTATGCTTCCTTACTTCCTTAATCTAGTTAAACTAAGAGATTGGTCTATACATCACGTAAAGTAAAGAATGTGACTTACTTGTCTGTATATCTAAAAGTACAATTAAAAAATATTTAATATTTATATTACAAAAATATTTATTTTGACAGAATGTTATAAGTACGTTTAATTACGGAGATTTAAAGCGTAGCTTGCGGGCGCCCTATTTGTTAACCCAGTCCCAGTCACGTGCGCGGCGCATAGATGTACGAATATAATATGAGGTGCTACTCCGAGTTACTAACACGCCGCTCGTGCCATAAACTTTACTGCTAGTTATCTACACATTTTGGTACATTCGCTTTTTTTTCAAGTAACTATTTTTTTGTGTGACTTGTGGATTCGATCTTTACTTTCGGGGAGTTTCAACTATTTTTATTTATTGGCTTTGATAACAAGACAATATGCGGTGATGAGTTCCGCCACTTACTTCCGACACACATTGTCTCGAAAATTGTTATACAGGAAGTGGGAAAATGGAGTTTTCAGTAGGTTGTCGGTCTGATTTAATTAAAAGAATGCCCTATTGATACAAAGTGACATAGCACTAACTCATTTACTCTGCAAATATCTGGAACAGGAAAAGATAAAATAAATGTAGAACATATCAATAATAAATGTCAAGATCATATTTTCATCGTTCTATTGAGTTTGTCGGTCTTGCGGGAGTAGTTATTGAGTAAGGAAAGTTATTGAGAATCACTTACTTATCTTAATATATTTAATAGGTAGTTATGACAACGATGTTTGTTAATATTCTTAAAATAATTTTATTTTAGCTCGGCGCTTTGTTTTGCACAAAGCAGGGTGGGCAGTGGAGTCGTAGTGTAAAGAAAACAACCAATTTATAATTTAATCTTTTAAAGAATATAAAAATCGCGTCATGGATACCTAGTGTTTTAATTTGTTATTTTTAAGATGAACATATAAAACTTTATGAAGCCTTATTTTTATTTTTTTTAAGTCCTCTGTACCTAACCGAGTTTGATTATTTTTACATTTCATCTCGAAATTAAGAGTTAGATATTACCAAATACATGAAATATTTGGAGGAACCCATTTAGTGTTATCAATATTACATAGTATGATTACTAACTCAAAACTATTTCAAGTAGTCAGTTACAGAGGCCGCCGTGACTGGGCTCCCTATGTACGGGACACAACGTAAACGTAAAAAACGTATTTATTCAAACTGCGTCGCAATATCAATTCAATGTTCCTTTTCTACCTCTCTATATACATGTATACAAAAAGAAAGAAAACGTATTGTCATTTTATACGCGCTCCTCGCAAGTCGCAGCCGTACGTTAAATAACTTTGTAATATGATCATTGTTTTCACGCGGCGTCCCCTGAGGGGGGTCTATCCTCATTTGAATACTCTCCCACTGTTTATTGTTGGCTTTTTCTGCCGTCGCCAGAATTATCGAATAATATTTGCGTCCTAAGCGCGGTGTTTGGTATTATCTCGGGATTCCGTGTGAGTACGCGCGATCGACGCCTCTACGAATAATACTTGCTGTACGTAATGATATTATTTTGACTTCATTTGTTTTGTTGTGATTTTTATGTGACTAATGTATTATGTTATATTTCATTATCAATATTTATTTGTATGGCGTTAAGCATCGCCATTCAGACTTCTAATGTTTCTTTAATGAGCGGGAACTTGATCTAATTTTAAGTCAACTACAATGTGAGGTAAATATGATTTTAATTTGTTGTATGTAATATATAAGCTAATATGAGTTTTTATTTTTCTTCTTAGCTTCGCACTGTATGCTAGCAGGGGCTATATACGGAGCTATTGTTGACATGTTTTATTTACAGCTATGGTGGAGCAGTCAGCGACGTCATTTTTTATAGCTTCACGCTGTATCCCGCGCATAGCACTCGAGATTAGGGATAGGGAGAATTACTCGAGAACATAGGAACCTAGTGCTAAGACTCTCCATCACCCGCCTAATTTTCGAGACATTGCGTGTTGAGTGGTGGAAGTCAACACCGCACTTTGTCTTGTTACTGCGCCACGACCACAGCAAATATGATTTATAAATGTAATAACATCTATAACTTAAATCAAACATAAAACCATTATAAGTGATAAACAACTGTCTAACGTCGTCGTTAATAGCGGCGCGTCAACGCTTAACGGCCGTTCACTATGAAATAGCACTGAGTTCCTTTGTACTTAGAAATGTAGGTGATTTTTATGTTTACATTCTGTATTTTTTTATTAATATTTTCTTCGCTTCACATTGCATCTCGCAAATAGAAGAGTAAGCAAAGGGAACTCAAAATGAGTCCAGTCGATTTTGTGATGGAACCCAACATGATTTTTCTTGTTACCAGAGCAAGGAAATAAAAAAACTCATCCCACCGAGTGGGAATTAAGCCCACAAGCATCAATCGCTGTGTATGGCCTCACTTACTATGTATATATGTACATCTGGCAAAACTGTCTGAATTATACTTGTAGTCATAGTAAAACCAATCAGACACTGAGACTAACTCAGTATAGCAACTATCAATATAATGTAGATAGACTATTTCAAAACAATTCACAGCGAAACCGACGCAAACGGAAACTATGCAATTAGTTTAGATGTTGTTTGAGCGATAGGCGCCTCCAGTTAGCTTAAACCTGGGATCTGGTGTGTTCTGCTAACTGGCGGGAAGCTGCTCCAAGTGGTGTATTGATTGTTTGATATTTATAAGACTGAGGTTATTGTGGTTGTTGGCTCGCGCGTGGTTGTTATTTTTGGTGAATAAAAAATCTATAAAATGTTATGACTGCTTGTAATTAATACTGATGAAATATTAAATGAAGTCTAACATCAAAATACGACTGTGCGCTGTGTTCATCATAATAATCAGAGGGAACTTATTGTTCGGACATACGGTTCTTTACTTTTCGCCAATCAAATGCTGGTACTCCTCTAAGCCAGTGATAGATTCCTGTAGAACTGGCACTACCAAAATTTTCTTACAATTTGACAATTCAAAAGTGCTTGTAATGGCCTCATAAAATTAAATATGTTTTGATTTCGGTTGTTTGGACCATTAATAAATTTAAATTCCAGAGATTAGCGTCGTTCCACACATTATGCAGCCCCCGCATATCGAGCAACATCATAGCCAAAGGTAATACAGAGTAATCAAAACAACTTCATCCAAGCGGAAATCGAACCCGGAACCCCGAGCCGGAGGCAGATTTGATCCAAGTAGGTCACATTCACAAATACGATTGCGTATTCATGAGGCACAAGCGACGCCTAGCACCGACTATTACGTACAACCATCATTTACTTCGATAATATATGTTTTGAATGTATTATAATATTAGAAAATGTTATATTTAAATTGTTTATATTGGATATATGAGACTATTGGATAGTCATATTCCTTATATATGTACATTTATTATGAATGTTTGATTATTTTCTTTATACGATAAAAAATACGACGCGGCGTTGAGTTACAGTAATAAGCATGCATTTTTTTCGAAAATAGACCAATCAATGAGGGTATATAAGGAATTTATAACATCCGGTTATTATATGTCATAGTTTACGTTTACCTACACTATTATATGTGTAATAAAGCGAGAAGTTAATAAAAAATTAAATATAAAAATTGAGAGTAGAATGACTTATAAAATCAAAACCTAAAAATAATATCTGTGATACCGCATTTGTATCTAAATAGAGAGAAAACAAAGAACAAAGTGTATAATCACTAAGTCGTATCTATCTAACTAAATAATCCACAACTGTTTCCTTATACAGGTAAACTCTAAAGTGTGCGAACACACATGAGCGCCAGGGGACTGTCCACTTGCGTTTGTATCAGCAGGCCACACACGATGTCACGCTGTGGGCGTTAGAGTCGATGGGAGGTGTCACTTACGAGTACTGTCCTGCCTTTATAAGTTTCATCAATGATCAAACATTCGTATGTAACGTGCTTATCAAACTCACGAGATGACCTTTACACTTTAAATGTCATACCTATATCAATTTTATGGTATGTAGATTTCCCTTTTTTAAGTTTCACGCCGTATTCATAATTATATATGTGTAGATATGTATGTATGTATGACACCGTGTTTCCCGTTTTGAGTGGGAATTGAACTCACGACCGCCGCGTGTACAGTCAACCGCCGTGACGCTGCGCTACGTATCAAAGTTAACCAATTGTAAACAATCGCCAACGATTGCAAGCTGCATCTATCCGCTATCGGGTGAGCGAGTGCACGCACCTGCATATATTTGCATAAATACATGATTCATGTCGGTTGTTGTCAACTCTCTGACCATACTGAGGCAAAATGACTAAGTGATTTTAACTAGTGACTTTCATCTTTTACTTTACCTTTTATATGATTATTTTAAGCCAAGTACCTAAACAATTATTTGAGTTTTGACAGATTTTTGTTTCCTTTACTAAGTTTTAGCTTCAGAAATGACTAATATTTATAGTTTCAAATTGATAAAAATGTAAAGTTATATATTTATACACATACACGTTACCATAATTAATTTTATCTGGTATCTCTAAATAAGAAGCGTAATAACGTTTTCTAAGAATTTTAGGTACTATATTTAATTTATTATGTCGAGTAACATATTTTATTCGTTACCTACTTTATTTTTGTTTTATTATTTACATAAAACGAAAACGTGAAGCTATGTATGTACTATACTTCATATTATAGTGTAAATATACATGCATTAATTGCTACGCGGAAACGTAGTGCTAAGCTACATTAGTTCTACGAGTGTTACGAAAATTCTACAATCAGTTAGTTATGTTCGTTGTGTTCACACACATTTTTTTTTAAATATATAACGAGGAAGATTTGAAGGGAAAGATAATAAACACTAACAAAACTATAATATCAGCATAGTATAAACAAAATAGGAGGTTGGTGCTTTTTCTTGTACAGCAAGGTAGGCAGTTGGAACCCAATGTTAAAACAATATCCAGTCTATTTTCAAGATATTGAGAGTTGAGGGATAGAATTCATTTTTATTTTACTCGCAGCGGAGAAATAAAAATAATTTAACTACGAGAATTCTTTCAAGTAGGAATCGAACCCACAATCATCGCATTTAAATTCAGACACGTAAACACAATGAAAATGTATTCTACTATTTTACTATTCATATAATATTTATGTAGTATAATATTAATTTGTTATTTAGCTGTTTGCTGTTGAATGCAGCTTTGTTCATTTAAATTTTAAATTGAAGATTTTCGCAGTAGCAATAAGCAGATAAGGATAAGAAAGGAAATACTAAAGTATTTATTTAAACTTATATTTGTATAATTATTTTATTTATAACAGTTTTAAAGAATATTTAAAAATACAACTATATTTGATTTTCTTAAACATTATATTAAGATTTAACTCATGAGTATCATTGGTGAAGTGTTAAGTGCTATATTGGCACGTAAATAATACTCTACTCCACATAAAACATTCGGTGTTAACCAACAAAGAGACTCCGAATATGATCACGCCAGCAAAGATAAACAAAAAAAGCAACAAGTGGGAATCGAACTTATAACTAAGATCACGATCAGACACACACAGTGAAATGCCGACGACAAACATTCATAAATTGAGTGTAGGTGAGCTTGAAATGTGACCGTATATTTACAGCGAGCAGTAAAATGTGGAATTTTAATATGGCTTAATTAAAATGAGAAGTAACCTCTACGAGGACGCGAGCTCGAGGAGGGCCATCACCGCCGTCATCACAAATAAACTTGCGCATTGTGTTTGCATGCCAAATTTAATTTCGTACTTACCCCCGTTTAGGCGCAAACAGTGGATACGTAATGAATAAAACATGCCTTGCTCATATATCGCTCTAGCTCCGGTGTGGGGCCATCGGCTATGCCATTGACAGCTCATACTGACTGTGTTTGACGTGATAGCGTCTTACAAATTACAACTACAGTGGCTGCACGCATGAAAAGTGATATCTTATTGTAACGTTGCGGCTCTTGCGAGCGTGCAAGCGAGGCCGCGGAAGAAGCGTTAGAGAGGCACGATCGTTCCTAAACGTTCCGCTTGTGACGCATCTATTACACATTACGAAGCTAAAATATATATTTTCATCGGTTATCTTCTTTTCTTCTTTTAAAAAAACATTAAATTTTAACTGCGTGTTAGTGGTAACTGTCCATCTGCCTGGCTTAACTTATCGTTTTCTAATAGTACCAAGGCTGTTTCAAATATTATTTTAACATACTCCTGGCAGATGGAACCCTCTTATATCACATTTGAGTCAGGCGACTTATCGACTGCACCACAAAAACGTTATTTATCAATGTTTCCCCATTTTCGAACAAGATTAAATCCTCTCGTTTCTTGGCCATTATTGGAGCAAGGCAATATAGAGCTTTGACGATTTTCTTTTCAGAATTTCAAGTGATTCTAAAGTCCTTTAGAGTTGTATAGCTGCATTTTATATACTTGCACTTTATCTATGCAAATAGCCTTATTGAATAAGGTATCACTCCCGGCTTGTTACGTTTGTTTTATGACGACGGTGGAACTTTTATCTATTTAAAGTGACCGAACTTACGTTGTCTTTTGTCTAAACTGTAGAATGCTCTGATATATGACTATAAAGTGTAGAGTTGGCTGATTGTACGTATTTTATTGTCAACGCTTTAATTTTCATTATTTTTCTTTTGTTTATAATTTTTAAATAGACTTTGTAGTGTAACTAAGTATAAAAAATATATAGTAATATAATTTCTTCTGTCTTCTAAATTCAAATAAAAGAAAACGTGTTAAGCGGTTACTTAGCGGTTACGTTGTTTTAGCTCAAGCGACTGTTTTAATACACATTTGAATAAAATTAATGTATTATTTAATTAGGTTTTTATAACTTATAAAATGATTTAAAACTTATTTTATTATATTTATACATCGTTCAAGTAATAACTTTTGGATAAAGAAAAAAAACACTGGAAATTGAAGTCACAACTATCACCAATAAAATTAGAAACTTTATTAGTTATAACCTAGCTAAAATAGCGTCATTTTATGTTAATTTATATATGAGACAAACTGCTTCTTTCTGCATCTGCTCACTTATTTGCATTTTAAATGAATCGAGAGTATTGTTGGATTCATTATATTTTTTTTACGTTCTGCAAAAAGGTCCAACAATGTTCCTTAGTTGAGACATTGTATTGACAGAGTATACTTTTATAGAGACTTTAGTGGTGTACTTTTTTATAACAAATTTTGATAGTAGAAATCAAACTCACAAAATATTTCCTAATTCAACTAAAAAGTAGAATAGTTGAGCCAACTACGACACGATGTCATTTTTCTTACTTTAAATTAAGTATATAATGAGTATTGATTTGTCCCTCGTTACCAGAGCGAAGCGAACGAAATAAAATCATTAAATATTTCATTTCCTCTAGTGGGAATCGAACTCACCACCTGTCGCACTTACTCTCACACACTCCTATACACTACTATCCCTGTGGAGTTGGCCAGGCCAGTTGAGGAACTGGGCTGGCATAATTAATAAATTATTTTAAATGTATTGCATTCTGCATTGTATCTAGTCTGTACGTAAGAAAGGTAATTGAATTTCTGTGAGAAGAGAGCCAATCCCCAGAGATAAGGCAGATATTTGCATAAGACGCAGCGCGTACGATATGCCGCCTGTAATTGTTAGACTTGCCCACGAGAGCCTCGACAACTTATATGAAAGTGATTCAAATAAAAACAATGTATGAAAAATAGGCTTTAGGGATTATTCTTTGGCCAAATAAACGCTTAAAATTAAAATCATATAACACTAGATACGTATGTGTTTAGGTTCACGCGGTATCCCACGTAGGTATTAAAACAGTCGAGTCTAGTCCAATTCTCGCTATGAGGAATGAGGAACTCAACGCCGCGGTACGTCTTGTCAGATACCAGCGGAAATTGATACACTACAATCCATAAGATACAGTCTGTAATACCGCCGCATGCCCACCTGTAAACGAAACTTATGTCAAATAGTGTAATAGATAGTCAAATAATAATTATTTGAATTTCCATATTGTGCGACATTTAACTGTAATATAATGACAATAAAAAGATGAAACTCATAACGTAATTAGTTGCTAATTCGAACAAAAACGTATGCAAATGATCAGAGAGAAGCGGATATTATTGTCAAACACACGCCGGGCTGCGGACAGCGCGACCGCAGGTATGTAAAATGAACAATTTGGCTTTCCAACTAACCACGCGATTTACATTTATACTTTATAAATGTAAAAAATACAGCTTCACGCTTTTTTCCGTTAAGAAGAAACCTAGTGTAACCAACTGATAAAGTATTCCGTTTTCCACTTTCCGCCGAATTGCGTGTTGAGTGGCATTACTCGTCGCCCCGCTTCGTCTACCTGACTGGAGAAATGAAAATAATTAAAATATTGTAATTCCTCGAACTGAGCATTAAACCAACAACCATCGCGCTTACACAGTACCACGGCGGGCATGTTTTAAAACAAAATTTCACAAAATTATTTATTTATTTGTATCTTTCACCGCAGATAAAGTTAGTTATATCAGTACTTTTTCATTTGAGTCGTGTTGAATATTATTTAATGTGGCCTTGCTAAAGCTAAGGCTGGAGCTCAAATTTCATAATTAAGAAAGTTTGCGCAACAACCTGAATTCTTTGGTTTATTAGTCATTTTGAAAGGGAAACTGAAATATTTTCAAATGTAAAGTAAATAAATGTAGTCTAAAATTGGTTTAAAAACTCTGTTTTTTTTATAAAAATAACATAACTTAGATTAAAATCGATCGATTACGATTTTGAATATTTATAAAATTATTATGTATCTAAAAAAAACGAACGGAACGTCGCGTCGTTGGTTTCCGCTCCCCGTAGAAACAAAAACATTTTTCTCGGTAATTGTCTTTACTCAACGACGTACTTCGTTCATTTTAAACAATCCATTAAAATGAAAATATTATAAATATAATAATTAGTCTCCCGAATGTGACTACCCAGTCATCAGTTAGTTGAACAGTTCCAATTATGTCATTCATATCAACTATTAGTTGCACAAAAAAATCTTTAATCAAATTGTTCTCAAAACTTTTTGTTTTGTTACTTAATTGAACAAAGAATATTTTGATTAAGATGTGTACATCCGTTATTACTGTAATGTTACTTACAAATTTAATACGACAGAGGCTATCGTGGCGCAAGGGGACATACGTGCGGCTGTAAACACGATGGTTGTTGATTCGATTCGCATTCGAGGGCTAAAATATTAAATATTTTAATTTGCTTGCCCGATGCAAAGTGCGACGTTGAGTACCGCCACGCAACACAGAGTGCCTCACGAAACTCACGGAAAATGAGGAACGGAAGTGTCATAACACTAGATTCTCAGGTTCATTCTAGATATCCGCATACACCAGATGCGGGATACAGCGAGAAGCTAAAAAAATAGAAACTATATCACTAGCGTAAAAATAAAAACAATCATTCAATTACTTCAAGTTTTTCCATTATATATTTTGTATTTGTCGTATTACTCATACAAGATATCAATAAGCGGTCCTCTGTTTGCAGTCAGTACACAGTACTGAAATAAAAGGTCCGAACTGAGATCGTAAAGAGATGGATACCAAATAGAGTATCAACCGTTTAAGCGGACCATACACGCTTCCTATTAATGTGCAAATATTATTATGCATGTCCTAGTATATTGCACGATATGTACTTGTCCATATTACAGGTATATATGGGCAGAGCAATATTTTAACATAGAGCAAGTGGATCGGATGTACTTCGGAACTTACAATGTAGTTGTTTTGGGTGTGAGAGATTATTTAATACTAAATTGTTGTCTTTTTTCCTAGTCTATCAGGACTAAGTGCGGTGTCAGTTCGACAGTTCAAATTCCAGTCTGAGTATTTTAAAACTAGGTTCTCCTCACTGCCCCGCTGAGATGCAACAAATACGTCAAACGCCTCATTGCATAAGTTTCTCTATTCTTATTACATACCGACCGACCTTGCATGGGCCGCTTTAGCGAAAACTCAATGTGCTGTTCGAAACTGGCACTCAGTAGTTCTTTCATTGCAATGAAGAGCGTTGCCTATTGAACTAGTTTGCCCTTCAGATTTTTGGATCTATGATGTAGATGTCTGACGTGGTTGGACTGAGTTATAAGTTCGACTACCACTAGGATGATTGAATTATTTTCATTTGCCCGCGGCTTTGAGTTCCCCTGCTCAATACACAATGTTTCGAAAATTTGGCGAAAAGTAGAGTGTGATTTGTCTTAATACTAGATTTCTATATAAGGATTATAGCGTAAAACTAAAACAAAATGAAATTAATTTTCTCACAAAGTTTTATAACAATATTGTCATATAATATGGTATCTTTATAAAAGGGGGAGAGTGAGGGAGAGTGGGGGAGAGTTAACACGACTCAATAATTAGCATCGCTGTAACAACAAGGAGGTACTCCATTGTCTGCAAACTCCCGAGTCAAAGTTACGCGTATGTTGCTTT
>HE671794.1:34389-46782 GCA_000313835.2 Heliconius melpomene melpomene
TTTTATCTATTTAAAGTGACCGAACTTACGTTGTCTTTTGTCTAAACTGTAGAATGCTCTGATATATGACTATAAAGTGTAGAGTTGGCTGATTGTACGTATTTTATTGTCAACGCTTTAATTTTCATTATTTTTCTTTTGTTTATAATTTTTAAATAGACTTTGTAGTGTAACTAAGTATAAAAAATATATAGTAATATAATTTCTTCTGTCTTCTAAATTCAAATAAAAGAAAACGTGTTAAGCGGTTACTTAGCGGTTACGTTGTTTTAGCTCAAGCGTGTGTTGTAATACTCATTTCAATAAAATTAATATATTATTTAATTAGGTTTTTATAACTTATAAAATGATTTAAAACTTATTTTTTTACATTTATATATCGTTCAAGTAATAACTTTTGGATAAAAAAAAAACACTGGGAGTTGAAGCCCCAACCCCCCAACCTATGAAGTTAGAAACTTTATAACTTCGCTAAAATAGCGTCATTTTATGTTCGTTTATATAAACATATGAGACAAAATGCTTCTTTTTATACATCTGCTCACTTATTTGCATTTTAAATGCATCGAGAGTATTGTTGGATTCATTACATTTCTTTATGTTCTGTAAAAAGGTCCAACAATGTTCCTTAGTTGAGACATTGTATTGACAGAGTATTCTTTTATAGAGACTTTAGTAGTGTAATTTTTTATTTTTTTATTTCTTTTACAAATTTTCATAGTAGAAATCAAACTCACAAATATTTCTTAATTCCACTAAAAAGTAGAGTAGCTGAGTTAACTATTTTTCTTACTTTAAATTAAGTATATAATTAGTATTGATTTCCCCCTCGTTACCAGGGCGAAAAAATAAAATCGTTAAATATTTCATGTCCTCTAGTGGGAATCGAACTCACCACCTGTCGCGCTTACACACTCCTGCCCCTGTGCCTCTACTGGCCTCGCATAATTTATATATTATTTTAAATGTATTGCATTCTGCATTGTATCTAGTCTGTACGTAACAAAGGTAATTGAATTTCTGTGAGAAGAGAGCCAATCCCCAGAGATAAGGCAGACATTTGCATAAGACGCAGCGCGTACGATATGCCGCCTATAATTGTTAGACTTGCCCACGAGAGACTCGACAAGCTGTATGAAAGTGATTCAAATAAAAATAATGTATAAAAATACGCTTTAAAATAGGCTTTAAGGATTTAGCTTTGGCTAAATAAACGCTTAAAATTAAAGTCATATAACACTAGATACGTATGTGTTTAGGTTCACGCGGTATCCCACGTAGGTATTAAAAAAGTCGAATCTAGTCCAATTCTCGCTATGGGGATTGAGGAACTCAACGCCGCGGCATCTCTTGTCAGATACTAGCGGAAATCGATACAGTAGAATCCATAAGATACAGTCTGTAATACCGCCGCATGCCGACCTGTAAACGAAACTGGTGAACGGGGCATGTCACAGTCAAATAATAATTATTTGAATTTCCGTATTGTGCGACATTTAACTGTAATATAATGACAATAAAAAGATGAATCTCATAACGTAATTAGTTGCTAATTCGAACAAAAACGTATGCAAATGATCAGAGAGAAGCGGATATTATTGTCAAACACACGCCGGGCTGCGGACAGCGCGACCGCAGGTATGTAAAATGAACAATTTGGCTTTCCAACTAACCACGCGATTTACATTTATAGTTTATAAATGTAAAAAATACAGCTTCACGCTTTTTTCCGTTAAGAAAGAACCTACTGATAAAGTATTCCGTTCTCCACTTTCCGCCGAATTTTTGAAAAATTGAGTGTTGAGTGGCGTTACTCGTCGCCCCGCTTCGTCTACCTGACTGGAGAAATGAAAATAATTAAAATATTGTAATTCCTCGAACTGAGCATTAAACCAGAAACCATCGCGCTTACACAGTACCACAGCGGGCATGTTTTAAAACAAAATTTCACAAATTTATTTATTTGTATCTTTCAGCGGAGATAAAGTTAGTTATATCAGTACTTTTTCATTTGAGTCGTGTTGAATATTATTTAATGTGGCCTTGCTAAAGCTAAGGCTGGAGCTCAAATTTCATAATTAAGAAAGTTTGCGCAACAACCTGAATTCTTTGGTTTATTAGTCATTTTGAAAGGGAAACTGAAATATTTTCAAATGTAAAGTAAATAAATATAGTCTAAAATCATACATTGGTTTTAAAACTCTGTTTTTTTATAAAAAAAAAAACTTAGTTTAAAAACGATCGATTACAATTTTGAATATTTATAAAATTATTATGTATCTAAAAAAACGAACGGAACGTCGTTCGTCTCCGCTCTCCGCAGAAACGAAGACATTTTTCTCGGTAAGTGCCTTTACTCAACGACGTACTTCGTTCATTCTAAACGATCCATTAAAATGAAAATATTTTAAATATATTTAGTCTCCGGAATAGGACCAAACACTCATCAGTTAGTTCAACAGGCTGTCGTGGCGCAGGGGCACATACATACGTATAAATAAAAACAATCATTCAATTACTTCAAGTTTTTCCATTATATATTTTGTATTTGTCGTATTACTCATACAAGATATCAATAAACGTCCTCTGTTTGCAGTCAGTACACAGTACTCAAATAAAAGGTCCGAGCTGAGATCGTAAAGAGATGGATACCAAATAGTGTACCAACCGTTTAAGCGGACCATACACGGTTCATATTAATGTGCACATATTATTATGCATGTCCTAGTATATTGCACGATATGTACCTGTCCATATCGTGCAATATACTAGGTATATATGGGCAGATTAATATTTTAACATAGAGCAAGTGGATCGGATGTACTTCGGAACTTACAATGTAGTTGTTTTGGGTGTGAGAGATTATTTGATACTAAATTGTTGTCTTTTTTCCTGGTCTGTCAGGACTAAGTGCGGTGTCAGTTCGACGGTTCAAATTCCAACGGTAGTATTTTAAAACTAGGTTCTCCTCACTGCCCCGCTGAGATGCAACAAATGCGTCAAATGCCTCATTGCATAAGTTTCTCTATTCTTATTACATACCGACCTTGCGTGGGCCGCTTTAGCGAAAACTCAATTTGCTGTTCGAAACTGGCACTCAGTAGTTCTTTCATTGCAATGAAGAGTGTTGCCTATTCAACTAGTTTGCCCTTCAGATTTTTGGATCTATGATGTAGATGTCTGAGTTGGTTGGACTGAATTATAGGTTCGACTACCACTAGGATGATTGAATTATTTTCATTTGCCCGCGGCGTTGAGTTCCCCAGCTCAATACACAATGTCTCGAATATTTGGCGAAAAGTAGAGTGTGATTTGTCTTAATACTAGATTGCTATATAAGGATTATAGCGTAAAACTAAAATAAAATTAAATTAATTTTCTCACAAAGTTTTATAACAATATTGTCATATAATATGGTATCTTTATAAAAGGGGGAGAGTGAGGGAGAGTGGGGGAGAGTGGGGGAGAGTGAACACGACTCAATAATTAGCATCGCTGTAACAACAAGGAGGTACTCCATTGTCTGCAAACTCCCGAGTCAAAGTTACGCGTATGTTGCTTTTGTTTGGAGATCAGTGTTTATGTTAATGTTCCGAAGTTGCGATACGAGTGTGAATTTCTGAGATTTTGTGGCAGAGTTACTTTACACTGCGTGTACGTAGATTTATGTTGGTTTGAAATTGGTGAACAACTTTTTGGATGATAAAAATCTAAATGGTGTTGTTATTGGCTTAATAAGGCAGCGTTGAGTTACACAACCGAGCATACATAACGGAACTATTAGTGTTCTCTCCTTCCTTTGTTTAACTAACATTAATAAGTGAGATACATTTTAAAATATTATATTAAAATTGTAGTTTAATCTAGGAATATTTCAATGAAACTTTTCAATATGTAAATGTTTTAGATCCTATTGTTTATAACATAACCAATAAACGCTTTTAAATAATATTAGATAAACAGCACATTACACATAAAACACAAATAGTTAGGTGAGAGTGAGGTAGTAGGTACTGGTACGGAGTATCTTAACACTACATTCTCTCTGCTTACTCTGAAGAGTGCGGGATACAGCATGAAGTAGATTTTTTTTAGATGGGTAAAAAAATCTTGTAAAAGTAAATTTCTATCAATTTCATGAATATTACATGGTCAAAACGCCACGTTTTTTCTAAGCAAACCGAGAACCAGAAAATAGTTTAAACAAAAACATTCCTTTCAACAGGAATCAAGCCTACAATCTTCGTGTCTTACAGATATAACATCATTAAATACTTTCCAAATATGCACAGGCATTGAAATATTTGTTTAATATTTTTTTAAGTACAAATACCTACCAAAAATGAGGTAATAAGCTTCATTACAAGGGTAAAGTTAATACAAGAAAAAAAAATAACACAATTACGTATGAAATATTCATACAGAAAACAAGGAGCGGAAACTTAAAGAAGACAATCAGATCTGTGATTATTCCCGGCGGGAATCGTTCCGAAATATCGTTCTAACTTATATTGAAAAACTTGAGAAATCCCTACAATATCTGCGGCGTAATTGCCGACAAAATACTTGAAAACATTTACCACATACGGGGAATTACATTTTTTGTATAGAAATGAATGTATAACTCAAATATTTTTCATTATATTATATTTTTCAATCAGCAAAAGCGTATTTAGAACTCAGTTTTTATATTATTAGGGATTATTGGTGTGGGGAGACAAAGGACATGTTTTCTTTGAAATGATTAATTATATTTCTACCCGACGAAAAATACCGATGTAGGTGAGTACCTACATTAGCAATTGAGTAATTGGACTCGTATTTTTGTATGTTTCAACTCAACTTTCACAGAGTAGATCTACATATTTCATGCCTTGAGTTCATTCAAATGCCCATCAATTTTTTTTTAATGAACCGATTTTGATGAAACACACTTTAGATATTAAGTTGAGTGAAAACAAAGCAATGCTGAAAGTTTGAAGTAAATCGATACAGTACTTTCGAAGATTAGCGTGATCATACATACAGATAGACAGACCGACAAGAAATTAAAAAAATATGTTTTTGCTTTCTATTATTCTTTTTAAATGTCCCTCTATCCATTTCAGTCAAAAATATTAAATGTAGAGACAAAATATTTTTACTGTTTTATTATATATAGAGATTATTTTCATACTAAATTAATTAAAATATGATAGTGTTTTAAGAAGTGGACGTCTATAAGACGTTTCAACTAATTACACAGCTTCCATTCGTATTGGTTTTGTTGAGAAATATTTCCCCTTAAGACTGAAGTGTGAGAGTTAGTTCATTTCTTAGATAAATTGTTCGAGAAAGTATTCTGATTCTGAAAGTATGAGATGAGATGAGAATATTTCATAATTAAAATTAGTTTTATGAGCTGTTATTTTGTGGGAGCTGCATCAGAGATCATTTTAATATAAATATTGAAGGAAAAAAACATGCATATCATTAGGCACTTCATATTTTAACGATTACTCTCCAGTTTATTTTCTTCAATGAGTCTAACAATCGCTGAAGAGGTTATGATTGACAAGTTGTAGCTTGTGTTTGACAGAACGAGACATGCGGTAGAATTATCTATTTTTTTCTATATTGACTTCAAAGGTTTGGGCATGGTGAATGAAAGTATCATTTATGAAGCAAAAGTGCATGGTAGCAGAGGCAGCGGAGGGCATGTATGAAGTAGTTATGACAGTGGGCGAGGTGCAGGAGGTATGCAAGCTTAGAGAGCTACTAAGGTAAGGATAAAGCATGAAATTATAAAAACAAACAGAAATAGACATTAAATATAAACACATACAAGGAACAAAATGGCCACACACCAAAGTCTATTGCTTATAACACCAATAATTTCCCACGTTATATGAATACAGCTGTTTATACAGCACTTACAAAAATGAACGTTCAGGTAAATATAAATTTAATCTATCGCCGGAGTGAGCCATAAAAGTGGGGACGATAGCTTGCAATAAATATCGAACTCGGTAGCCAGGAATAGGGTCGCCATGCGACAGAGGGATCTAGGACGAATATATATTACCTACTAAGTTCGTTCGAATTTAATCTATTTATACTGCAGTAAAATAAACTTAGAGACATAAGCATGTGACTGTAAACGTAAAAAAAATATTTAACGTAAATTTATTTTTAGCTTCACGCAGTATTCCGCACATACTCGTAGCAATGCATGCAGAGGGAGCATAAGGTCGGTTTCCACCGCGAAGGAGCAATGAGCAAAAATAGGTTAACATTTCTATCAACAAAGAATTTTGTATTTTTAAATTACTTCGCTCCCTAAGACTGACTCAGATCATTTCAACTCGTCCCGGTCGCTCAGTCTTTTCCGCCCGACTATTTATGCGTGGAAATACAAGTATGCAGCTTACTCTTGCAAGTTCAACGCAGCCCTTAATGAGCCCGCTCCGTTCGCAGTGGACAAGGGCTTTACTGTTAGAACATTCCGCACCACAATGTACAAAAATTAATATATTCGTTTCCCCGAGTGGGATCAAACTCACAACCGTCGCTTTTATAGTGCGTAAGACGTATGTGAAAATATCCTTAATTATTAGTCAATATGGTTGTAATACAGTAACTTGGTGCAAACTTCACTATAATATGTTAGCATGAAACTTAAAATATGTTCTGTTACTAATGCATGCTGGATAAAACGTGGTGCGGTCATAGTTCGCTCACGTCTGGCGAGTTGCATTTATTTTGATGGATGCTTAGCAGACAAATTACATTCATAAAGTGTAAGCCATTCTATTGTATAATGTCTCTTTAAACATTCTTAACCTGTTTATATTGCTATGGTTTGCATTTACCTAATAAAGTATTAATATTAATTAATACTAGGATTTAACATATTAAAATTTACCTTACTAATATATTATTGTCGCTCACTCTAAAGTAGTATTAAAGATCTATTAAGCTGATTAAACATATATACTAGTGAAGTAATGTATGCAATAAATAAACTTTTCTTGTTTGCTTCTCGGTTATGACAATCAAGTGCTCGTCACGCTACAGAGGCGTTATGTTCATATCTTTCAATATTTTAGTGGGTCTGCTGTGGGTTACGTGTTTTGTTTTTTGTGTTTTATAATCACACACACGTTCACCAATGAGAATAAACATTCAGCACGAATGACAAGAATGAATACTCAAAGTATACCGATATTGGTAGGCACACCACGACTCACGGTAACTAAAATAAATAAAATATACCATAAAAACTAGATAGAACCATGAATAATTCGAAAAGGCTAGTCTAAAAACGTATAGAAAGTTTGGAGGATGTCAAAATCTATTGACATCCTCCAGGACGTTAACCGGACGACAGCTGACGGCTTTTAGTTTGGAGCCGAAATAGCTGCGAGCTGCAGCCGCGTCGACCCAATTGTGTTGTTCTTTATTATTCCGTTAAGAAAATTATGAGGAATTTTACTTTAAAATGATTGTTATTATGTTTAAGATTATTATATTTATGTCTTTTTGTTTTGTCATCAATAAAAAAAATAATTACTTAGCTTTATTATAAAGTGTAAACATTTTCCTAATAATAAAAAAAAGAATGTGAGGAACGAAACGGAACGGACGTGTCTTAATAAGAATGGTGTTTCGTACCACTTCTTAGGTTTCCAGCTTCCCTCTGCCTATTCTGCTTGGTGTGGAATACAGCATGAAGTCAAAAATAAAAAATAAAATAAGATAACTTTAGCATTTGATTGGATAAAACGCGAACAATAAATAGAATACAATACAAATTCATTAAGAAGAAGTGTAATCGAAGGAGGAGGAACTCTCTTAGCGTTTCCGATTTGTTCCCTTTTAAGTCTCGCCGTTAACGTTTCACAAGTTGAGAACTACAAGTAACAAGTAGTGACAAATGTCTTTTTTGTTCACTTAAAAGCTGTTGTCCATTCTAAGCCGAGGATGAAAATAATTTGTTTTGTATTAAAATGGACAAAGATTTTTTAACTGTTTTTTATGTGAATCAGTCGTCGTCTCCGACTTTATTTGCTTGTAGAAATTTTAATTTAACGCCTTAACGTTAAATGAAAATTTTCTAATGTATATGTTTACTCATTCTCTTAGGAATTTCGAGACTATGGATTTCGATACACTATATAATTTTATTATATAAGAGAAATAAATTTCACATTTCTAAACATAAATTGTTATAAAAAATACCTTTAAAAATATAAAAAAAACTTTTCCGGGGGTGAGAGAGGAGTCCAAGCCGTCGGTGGCTAGAGCTTCAAGACATATTCTGTTATTCTTAAAAGTATAAAAACCTCCGTTATCATTTTTATTTTAATCAAGAAGGATACTGAAAGTTATAAATAATTTGTTGAAGCACTCCACTATCATTTAATATGCATACCATAATTCATTTCTATGAGTATTTGCTCAGAGATTGTGGATAATTGGAGCTCAAATAAGTGGGATCCGCCGCCGTCTTCGTAGGCACGTTCCAATTGGAAAGTAATCCCACGCCAAACATTTGTGTGTCTCAATCGCGCTTCCGCTACTACGGGGGCTGACCGAATCAATTACACGGGGAATTTGATGACACTGGAAATATTCATTGCGTTTTTAGTTGGTTAATTTAATTTTCCTTTTCTTATATAAATTGCAATGGATGCGGTCTCATGCTCTATATAATCCCAAGCACGGTAATTGATCGTCGACGCAGCCACTGCTTGTTATGAAAGGAGACACAGCGAGGCTCGTTTTGTGTCATTATACTCGGATGTAAATATTTACTTTGAACGTTAAACGTAAATTAAAATTTTAATAAAAATGCCCTTTTTTTGCTCGAGCTTGAATGTTCGTTAGGTTCTACTCTATCTCTTCATTATTAGGAGTTGCTTGCTACGTTATAATGAGGTGTTCTGTGAAATTATATTTTAATTATATAGTTTGAGGCTGCTAGTAAGAAATGAGTAATTTAAGTGAACTATGTAATTTTATAAATTAAAAGTGCTCATGGATGGTTCAGAAGCACTGTTAGTTTGTGCATCAATCATGCAAAAAAACGGCTCAGGTTAATGATATTTCAGTAATAGCTTTGCGCCAATAGCAATGTATAGGATAGTTTGATTAAAATTTTTTGGACATCCACTAAGAAGGGATATTGAAAAATTTTAAACCTAAAGGGGTGAAATAGAGGTTTAAAGTTTGTATGGAAAAAAAATTAAATCGGCACCGATTTTTATAAA
Source organism: Heliconius melpomene melpomene (assembly GCA_000313835.2). NCBI lineage: Eukaryota > Metazoa > Arthropoda > Insecta > Lepidoptera > Nymphalidae > Heliconius > Heliconius melpomene. Next base: position 43,641 of record HE671794.1, read on the forward strand.
ATTTGAAATTTAGATTTTTAAAAGTATTTAATTGAACACGTGTTTCATGGTTTATTAGAATTCACCCCTAAGGGTCTAAATAAGCAGGCGAAGCTGCGCGCGCCCGCTAGTTTGAATATAAACTTTTTGCTTATCCAAGTCAATATATGTATAGAAAAGATGAGGGAAACATCGTAATAGGCTAGTCCCGAACCATCGAACCTTTTCCATCTGCAGTCAACATGAGTATATTACTAACTAGCGACCCGCCCCGCTTTTGTTCAAGAGACATACTACTTTCATATATTTTTTTATACAATTTAAAAAAATGTATTTTGTTCCTTGTAACTTCATGCTGTATCCTCCATATAGCAGAGTAGGCAGCAAAAATTATCAAAGCATGAAAATGAAAATAACTCATTCGAGTAAGAACCAAATCCACAACCATTTACAGTGAGGCGACGTGGTGCTGCGGTTATGACGGTCACTCCACCTGCAGTGTCTCACCAATAGGTCGGATAGTGGCTACTAGTAGCCTTGCTATACGGCACCATACAACGTGAAACTAATAAAGTGAGAATTTGCGAACATACAATAAACCATATCTATCCACCTAATTAACCATTAAACAGCAGTAGAGGAAATCACTGGCATCGCTTATTAAATTAGTTCACAGCCGCGTCGACGCGCGCCGCCTCGTATCGCATATCAAAGTACTGCGCATTTCCATAACGATGCACCAACAGTCGAACAATGATGCTGAACAAACAACATTACTTACACTGAACATTTAGTTGCGCAGTTGGACAGACTACTGACCGTATGACTGCTGACGCGACGGTTGTGCGTTCGAGGGAGTGAAGTATCTTAACGCTAGGCTCTACTATTATATTGGAGAAAAAGAGTTGGACTTTACTAGTCCAACGTCTTGGTAGCTACGAGACTAACTGATACAGGAGCTGCGGACGGCAGTTACGAGTAAATTCCCAACACGTCCTTGGGGATGAGGGTTTAATAAAACATGTAAACTTGGCCTCGGGCTCTCTAATATAATATATGCATAGTCGGTATCCCGCAAGGCACTTTATAGGACCACGATTATTCCTAATAGCTTGTTTTGCTAACATCATGGCTGAACATGATCGATATATGTAAATCGACGCTGTATATTCTCAATCTGTCTGATAAGCTGAAAGCTAAATTACGGGCGATTGTGTTCGTGTGTCGTTATATGTAATATCTAGATATTGAATGGATTTGTTTCGTTTTTCAAATTGTATAATAAATAGTGTCGTAAAATGTTGCGCTCTCTCGGAACGTTCAGACGTCACGTGTAGCGCCCTATTATTTACAGTGTTTTGAAATTTGTTCTCTTTGTCGATATTGTAAGAAAATATTCTTATTTAAAATGTAATTTTATATGTAGTAAATCCAATTATTTATTTTTTGTGCAAAGAAAGAAAGAATTCAAACTTGAATTTTGTGTTTTTTCTTATTTTTAACACATAAAAGAACATGCTCCTAATCTTATACACAAGAAATAAAAAAATAAATGAAATGCATTTAAGAGGCCGCATCAATTATAGAATAGAAATATTTATAACATTTTCGAACCTAACATAGCCTATTTTGTTTCTATTTATAAAATCATGTAATTTTTAAGGGAGTGTTAATTTGTGTGTCTTCAGGGAGAGATGCCACCCTTCGAGATATTAATACCAGGTGGTGGTAGCCGCGTAAACTTCACACATTCTGCCTAGATACTTACTAGCTAACTTAAAATATGGACTTGGATAATTAAGCATTGATTTTAAAATAAATATTATTTAATTATTGTTTGATAAAGATAATCACTACAACAACGTAGGCATAAACATAAAGTGCTTAATCATTTATAAATACTTATCTATATAATAATATGTGAAGCAAAAACTTTGTTCCCCAATTTACGGACATGGTGCGAATGGAGTCAGGAACCGAGTCAAGTAAGAATCGAACTCGTCTACCAAGTGTTCCGTAGCAACTTCGAGATTGTACGACAACGGAAAGTACTACGCACTCATTGTCCATTATGTTATTTATATTATATATAACAGCTTAATCCTGCTTCCCGCACACAGCAGGGTAGGCAGAGGGAACCTAGTGTTAAGACACTCCGTTCCCCACTTTCCACCGAATTCTGGAGGTATTGCGTGTTAAGTTGCGGAACTTAACGCCGCGTGTGCCTCGACGCCCGAGCGCAATAATGGAAATATAAATTTAAATAAATAAACAGATGATCTTATTACTATGAATGATATCTTACAGGTAACCAACAAGAGACATTCTCTCGAATATAATTCGTAACCACAGCTAACAAAATAATTATAGCTAAAAAAATTTAAAAGCCATTGTTTACTCAAGTTCAAACTTACAGTAGTCCACTTCATAGCGGCGGTTACTCGACGGTTGTATTACGTATAATTACTGTTATTTTATATCAACAACACCCAATTTACTAACCCCTTGCCCGACAACCCCCCCCCCTCTCCCTCCTAACATCCCCCTCCCCTCCCCGTGCCTGAACAACCCCGTTATACGATCTCATTATAACGTGTTACGTTTCTAAGAGATATATGGATTCGATGGAAAAAATGTCAGCCATTTAACCAAGTCATGATAAGGGTAAAGGATTTTTATTAACACCAAAGTAATAATAGTATCTACATATAACAACTTTGGTTTAAATTCACTTAGTTTATGAAATTGCAATATTGTATCTCATCTGAATACCTACAGGTATCAGTCTTTGATTCCACCTGCTAGGATAGATATCTACTTTCAAACAACATGACTACATAATTGCACTGTGCATAAAATTTTATATATAACTAGCGACCCCCTTGCGGCTTCGCCCGCTTTTACTACTGGATTATTCATATAATGTATGTTTGCAAAGCACTTAATATAATGTGAAAATTAATTAAACCCTAATGCAACCCGCATTTTCGTAGTTTCAATAAGGATTTTCCAATTGTTTTACACAGCAAGGATTTTTTAGTAGGTACCGTAATTTTAAATCTGTGCTACTAATTCTTTCAAGTTACTTATTAAAATATATTTAAATGACTATTTTTAGATAGTTAAATGACTACTTTTAAACGGAAGAAATTATAAACAAAAA
>HE671795.1:0-69989 GCA_000313835.2 Heliconius melpomene melpomene
ATAGCAATTAGTATACTACCTAGTTCACGGATAAAGTGTAATGCATTATACGATGGAGGTCTGTACACAGCACACAGGTACATAATTCGCTTTGAGGGTGTCGTTAGTTGCCCGGTGATACATTCGAAATATTTAGTAACGCGATTGTTTAATTTAAATTTATGCTTTTTTGAAATATACATAATAATACCACCTCCTTTGCGACCATTACGTAGCTGGGTATACATAGTGTAGCCATCCAAATAAAATAGTGCACTGAGGTTTTCCGTTATACCTACCTCACTTAATATTAAAACATCTATATTTCTTTTAGCCTTGGCGACAATTAATTCTATATAGACAAAATTTTTAATAAGCGACCTTATATTAATGTGGATACAAGTTAAATTACAGTTATATTTAGAGACATGTTTAAAATATTCGTTAATATCTACACAGTCATATATCTCTGTAATGTTATTCGATGTTATACTAGAAGCCATTTTAATAACAACACTATATATATTGGCATATCGAATAAAGGTCACTTGCTTACTTCACTAGTTCCTTCAGGTCTTCATCACTTCTAATAGTAAAAATCTTACTCTTTTCGGATTTTCTTACCAGTATTTTCCCTTCCTTGCACCATACAAATTTAAATTTATCTTTACATATTTGTTTAGCGTTCCATAAAAGAGTTCTGTTATAGTAAGTTAATTCTTCTCTTATGTAAATATGTCCATGCATTTCTTTGTTGCCTGTCGTGGTTAGTATATTGTCAACGTAAATTTGAGTTGTTTTTGCTTCTTTAATCCAATTATTTCTTTTTAATTTCATCATACATTTCGAATTTTAATTTTCCTAATCTCCCAGGTGGCGTCGGTACCCGCTTGATTTTTTTTATATCTGCCACGTTTTTGTGTAATTTTTTCGCTATAGTGTTTGATATTTCTTCCAAATTTTCGTTCTCTAGATAAGGTATTCCCATTATTTCGATATTTTTATTTAATTCTTTTTGCTCGTACTCATTTAAACGTTGTTCTAAGGCACAAATTTTATTGTCGGTAGATTTGTATTTATTTTCTAAATCAATGGTTTTCTTTTCTAGTTGTTTTACTTTGTCCTTGAAAGCTTCCATGCACTCGAGAAATTCGTCTACTTTCTCGCTGCAATATTGGAGAGCAGTGTTTGTTTCCCTTAGTTCCTTTTTAATTATTTTGTTTATTTCAGTTGTTAGATCGTTAAGTAGTTTTTTCATGTCGAATGGATAGTAGCTTTGCTGTTGTACTTCTTCGTCGTCCTCTACTTCTTCTTGTGGTGTAATGAATGAGCCTCTTCGAGGTGATTTTTGTGAGCAGTCACGGCACGTCCACTCCAAATTTTCAGCTGATCTCAGAGAATTTAGTTGTTTCGCTGTTAGACCTGAGCATATCGCTGTAGCATGCACTATAACACTACACTTATTACATTCAAGTCCAGGATTCTTTTTCGCTATCAATTTAGAGCAATGCGTACACTTTGCCATAATTATCCTTTTTTGTTTTCTACCGTTTGAGTTTGAACGTCTAACCGTTACGAATGACAGATGAGGAATGAAATTAATTTGATTAATTCTCTAATTGCTCTAAATGAAAATCAAACCCACACATATAACGTTTACAGTCGGATACTAAAATAATAAAATACTGGAATAATTAAAAAGTAACTCCGCTGAAACAATTTGAACAATTTTAAACAGAGAAATTATGTTAATGCGAAAGATAATCTTGGTCGTGTTGAAAACTCCGCAACTTCGCTCATAACTCGATGTTGTCAGTCTCCGCCGCCGTGGATTGGAGTAACGTGGTAACGTGCTTTGAGAAGTTTATCATATATTATAAAACAATGATATTTGTGATAATTTCAGTACACACACAGTATTTTTTTATTATATCTTTTTCTATTATGTATTAGATTTCTTGGAGGTGTGCATCAAGAGATATAACATCCAATCTACAAAGTAGCCCATACCGACTACATAATGAGATTTTTTTTTAAGTTCCAATTAATTTTTATATTTTTTTTACCCCTATTTACCTACTTATGTTTTTATATCTTTTATTTTTACGTATCTAGGTGTGTTAAGATAAATAAATAAGTTACTCTTCTTAACAACCCTCTGGTAAAAATTTTGACGTTAGGTATTTGAAATAACAACCTCCGAATTCATCAATATTTTCATAATTATATAAGTTTTATATATTTAAGATAACTTTTTATATGTTTAAGACGATTCAACTTCAACTACCAAAATCATATATACATTCATCAAAATTTCTCACTGGTTTTAGAACAAAGTTAGTATCTTTCACATTCTCTGTTCCAGTTCAAACTATGCAATTTGACCTCCCTCTATATCTTGGAAAGCAAACTTTTGCATCGATCAGTCTTGTTATCTGCACAATGGAACAAAGGAACTCCGAAGCTGAAATAGGTTTTTGATCGACTATATAGACATTGCAGGGTTTAATTTTTTTTGTTTTTCACGATTGTTTCTAATGGAAAATATATTTTACTGTAAAGAAATTTCTTAATAAGAACAAGAGTGTCTTAACACTAGGTTCCCAGGTTACCTCCGCGTACCCTGCTGTGTGTGGAATACAGCGTAGCTGCGTAGCACAGCGAAGCGTAGCGCAGTGAAGTTATAAAATACAAAACAAGAGAGGAAAATAACTATTTTAAATTTTAGATAATTATTTTTTTATAGAATAGAATATACTTTATTGGACACATAAAACAAAGAAATATATAGAATGAACAACATAAATCAAAACAAAATAAAAACACGTATGCAAAGGCTGTCTTATTGCTTTAAGCAATCTCTTTTTATACTACGTATATAAAAGAATCCGATACAAAAGCACTAAAATCGAGTCTAATTTCCACAGAATATAATAAACATATAAATTTCACATAATTTTTTTATATAACTATTTACCCGCATAGATTTTCAAGTTACATATTAAAAGTAGCATAGGTGTCAACAAGCGTTGTGTCACATCATCCTCTAAGGTCAAGGCTAGTAGCATCTATATGAAGCCAAGTTATCACATGTTTGTTGAAGTTTTCTGCGGCGTCTCGATGTGGCGACGAGATTCTTCTGGATTTTAGTGTCTAGTATTGATGGTCCAGAATTCGGCGGAAAATGTGGTCACTCTGTATTTATTTATTGGTGGTATGCGTAAACGGGTGTTTTTCATGCTATATACATACATACATACATAGATATAGTACTATGTATGGATGTCAAAATTCATTCAAACACATTCAGCACTCTACGAAATTGAGAACCAGAAATTGATGTTTTGGAAGGTTTGACATTTTAACATTATTGGAATTTACGCATTTTCCTGACTCCATGTTCTGTACTTCTTTAGAGTGGGTACATTGAGAGAATCAACTATACTACGATTGTTTTTAGCTTTGTGCTGTATTGCACACATAGCTAGAGTAACCTAGAAACCTGGAGTTAAAACACTTCGCTCCTATTACGTTCATACCCTTACCGACTTTCCAGCGAATTTTCAATGCATTGGGTGTTGAGTGGCGGAATTCAACACCGCGCTCTGCCTCGATACAAGAGCGAGGAAATGAAAGAATTAAATATTTCTTTTTGTCGAGCGGGAATCGAACCCAGCGCCACGATTGTCTTCAAAATTTCAAATACTAGAAATGTTATATCAAAATAGAATTAATTAATAATCATCGCTTGACCCGTGCTCAAACGTTAATATGAAACACAGATTTAATTTTGTTAGCGTCACCTACGTGGAGCTAAAGCCAAATTAATTTCGAGACTGCCCACTGTCGACCAAATCTCATTTCAGGCGACTTAGCCAAATGTGCTCTGAGTATATCTTCCATGAATATTTTTTTAGATTCACGCTGCATCCCGCATTTAGGAGGGTAGAGGGAACCTAGTGTTAAGACACTCTGTTCTACTTTCTGCAAATTATAATTGAAACATACTTTTGTTAAAGATCTGCATTTAAGCATATTATGTAACTGCACATGGTAACAGAAAGTCAATTTTAAATTAGTAAGAAATGGACAACATATTTTTTTATTTTTACATGTGGACTGAAACAATAGATTCTCGTTCTATTCTTTCAGTCCACATGTAAAAATAAAAAAATATGTTTTATTACTTTTGCTCCCTAGCTAATATAATAAAAACAACAAGATGTTTTTAACACAATGTGAAATTTCGTCATCTATAAATAATAAGAAAATTTGAACTTTGCACATTGTCGTTTGGTTAAATATTATTTATTCTTCTTTTCTTTTAAATCGCATGTTGGGGGTTATCAGAACTTACGCTATCTCAGCTTATGTACGACAATACTTTTTCTACAACCCTTCAATATTACCTTAAGTAGGTACGCTCGTATTGTCTTTTTCCATAAAAAAAAAATTCCATTGGGCTATACTAGCCATCTTTCAATAAAATCGTATTTTATAGACAATCACTGTCATAATTCTGTGTATCGCGAACGTGAATTAAATTATATTACGAGTAAATTAACGCCGTACATCTTGTAACTTTATATCGCACGCTGCCTTCCCCGTATGTTTATTATACGTGTTCATTACATTAAAACGGCTATAGTAAAATTATAATTATTTCAAAAGTGTTTATTTTATGTTAAATTATAAGGTGACTGTAACGTGACGGTTGTGAGTTCGATCCCACTCGAGGGAATGAATTACTATTTCTTAATATTTTCATTACTTCGCTCTGACACCAAGGCAAGAGCCCGGCGTTGAGTTACGCCACTCAACGCACCTGCCTTGAAAAATTCACCGGAAAGTGAGAAACTGAGACCTCGCATAGCGTTTAAAAAAAATAAATACCATGTCAATTACAAGATAAACATCAAAACCGTTACGGTAAAACATTAAAAAAAAATCCTTTAAAAGCAAACATCATTGTAAATGACACAGTCATTAAATAGTAATAAAACGGGAGTGGGCGTCACAGACAACACAATCACACTGATTGGTTAACTTATGTATGTCATTTTATTTATGAACGTCAGCCGAATAATAAGTATTTTATTATTTAAATGTATTAAGTAATAAGTACATGTTTATTACAATTATTATTTATTACTGAGTCCGTCATGGTGTAGTGACTGGCCCTGACTGTACACGCGAAGGTCGTGGGTTTGATACCATTTCGGGGATTTTTTTAAATTTATTTTGACAAGAGCAATGGGAACCTGTGTTAAAATACGCCGCTTCCCACTTCGATAAACTTCTATTTTCGAGGCATTTAATTATTTATGTAGTAAGGTCACGTCATATATGAGATATTATGATTGTGTTGGATTTATATTTAAATTATTTTCATACGCCCGCTTGGGCGCCCGCCCGCCGCAAGGGCGGCGTTGATATCCACCACTCTTATCACAATGTGTTTTGAGTATAAGGAGAAAAGTGTTTTTTTTTTTATATTAATCATTTTTCTCAGTAGTAATATGCTGGGAATTAAATTAACAATTTTTTTCTTACTAGAATTGTCGGTTTTATTCTGTATGTTCCAATTTCCTCATATTATCTCGTTCAAAGCGTTATCAAACCCTACAAAAGAGAAAACCACTTTGTTGAAGCAATTCCGAAGTGTCCGACTTCAGGACCTGTCCGCACTTATAGCGCCACCCTCTAATTGATTTTATATGTTTGAAGAAAACGTCGCTTTCAGAGAACACTACTACTTTTTCCAGTTTTATACTATCTATAAGAAAGAAAATTTAACATTAGTAAGCTATAAAGGAAGAATTGTCATCTAAGTTAATTTTATTGGAGATTTCTTCAAATTAAGAAATGGAGAAGTTGTAGATGAAACCTTATTATGTAATTTGTTTCTTTATATCCACTGCCAAAAGATTTGCTCTCAATATTAAATTTTGCCCTTATTAAAGACATGAGGGATTTATTAGATTATTAGAGAAATGAGTGGCGAAACTTTCAGACATTTTTTATCACAAGCATTCCATTCATAGATTTTTAAACATGTACGAGTAGGTATTTTTACTTTTAAAGTTCAAAATATAGATATTTTGTGTATATAACAAAATATAACAAAAAGGCAGACTGTTGAGAGACTCGGACTACTTTTCGCCCTAATTTTTAGAGACATTGCTTGTTAAGTGGCGGAATTTAACGCCGCACTGGTTACCACTCCAAAAAAATTATACCCTGGAATAAAGCCAGAGTTCAAGACATAATTTCCCGCAACAGTAAGTACATGTGCAGCATCCCAAACAAAACGTTTCCAATAACGTTTATATGATATACTCCAGCACTAGTGTTGCATTCTAAATGTGAGTATTTGCATGTAGGTAATAGGTACTCATCTCAGTAAATGATAAAATTATTTTTAGAAGAAATTTTATATATACTTAGATATTTTATAGACCTATTAGATAAGGGTCGTTGTGGGGTAGAGGCACAAGCATGTACCTAACTGTGAGTGGATTGTTAGGTATTTATTAATATTTTCATTTTTTCGTTCTGGCACACAGAGCAAAGCACGCCATTGAATTTCGTCACCCAACACGCAATACCTTGAAAATTTTACGGTATATGGGAAACAGAGGGTGTTAACCCTAGGTTCCCTCTGCCTCCCCTTCCAAATGCGCGATACAGCGTGAAATTGAAAAAGGAATAGATAAAGCGCAGCGTAGCACTTACTCTGTTACTCGATAGTCAATACGCAATTACTTTATTTAAATCTATAGATTGTACCCTTGAGGTTTGTTTCATGTCGTCTTCGCATACCTGAAATTAAAAAAATATGCATTAGAAAATTATCTAATAAGAATAAATAAAAATAATATGAATAAAAATCGTGTGTAATTCTTTAAAAAATATATATTAACAAAATCAGTTTCACGCTGTATCCCGCACACAGCAGGGTAGGCAGAGGCAACCTAGTGTTAAGACATTCCGTTCCCCACTTTCTGCCGAATTCTGTAGGCGCGCTTTTGCCTCGAGACCAGAGCGAAGAAATGGAAATATAAACGTAAATAAATATTTCACTTCCTCGAGTGGGGATCGAACCCACAACCGTCGCGTTACAGTCACACCCTTGTGCCACTGCGCCACGACGCGACGGCCTCAATATATTTTCTACTAGAAATATATTCAAATAGAATTTAACTATGCATTCCAACCATTTAACCAAAGAAAGACAATCATTCAACATATTATTCAACAGAATAACAATAGAAGTCCATACATTCTACTCGTAGACTCTACAGTAGGCGAGGAAGCGACGTAGCACAGTAATGAGATATTAATGGAATATCGATGTTCTCAGAAACTACTTCTGAAACAATATTCCGAACTGAGTGTCCATAATTGATAGCGTTCCGAGGAGCACAATTTCAACGGCTAAGTAGACCTTGTACCTACTTGATATCGTGGAAATCGTTCAAGCGATATAATACCTTATGTTTTATATTAGGTACTTCAAAATTATATTTAAAGAAAAATCTTTATAGAGAACACTAAAGCTTTTAATTCAAACGTAATAAGTAGGCTCCCGCTGTATCCCGCACACAGCGGGATAGACAGAGAGATCCAAGTGTTAAGACAAATCGTTCCTCCTTTTACCGCCAAATCATAGAGGTATTGTGAGGAGTAGCGGAGTGCTTTTTTTCCAGACGAGGCTAACTTTTTTGGTTTATTGCAATCTAAACTAAGATAACTAGCACTGATAAATATGTTAAAATGATATCGCTTATTATGCAGTGTCTATATGTTGTTGCAAAGTTTAATACAAAACTATACAAAAATTTACAATATTCGAAATACGAGAATAATGTGTGAAAGTTAAAATGAAATTCCCTCCCTGATCTTTATTGCTCTAATAAATCATATGAGGACCTCACATCGCCGGAGGGACGAGACTCAAAGTTTATATGAGCGCCTTGTAAATTATTATATTTATTGCGGGAGGATGAGAGAAAATTAAGATTATGTAATATCCATATTCATTAAAACGACAATATCATATTAAGGCCAGTCGGGGTGCAGGGGCACAAGTGTTTGACAGGCACCGTGACTAGTCGTGGGTTCGATCCCCACACGATAAAATGGAATATTTATTTAAATTTATATTTTCTTTACTTCGCTCCGGCGTAGAGGCAAAAACGCGGCATTGACTGCCGCCATTCAACACATAATGCACACGTAATGCCTCCAGAATTTCGCGAAAAATGGAGAACGAAGTGTCTTAACATGACATACTGGGTTCCCTTTGCCTACCCTGCTGTGTGCGGGATACAACGTAAACCTGATAAAAAAAAAACAAAAACATCATGCTAACATTGTTTATAGTCTTGTATTTAATCACGTTTCGTTGTAAGTTAATTAAAATTTCTTACATAATTTAGGTATATTTCATTCACGGATGATCCGTATGATTAGCCTGATCCTTTGTTGATAAATCAACTCGCATCTAAGCCTATAAGCAGTAAATTGTGAAGTAAATTATTGGTTTGAAATATTAACCCTAATATTATCAACAGTTAAAGAGGAAAGTTTGAAGGCTATAAAGGGAATTTAAAAAAGATAATATCACTGCTAGTTTACTACATAAAAGTAAATATAAAAGTTTATTACAAAAACTCTTAAATTATTTTACAAAAATGGGACAAAAATAAAACTGATATACTATACAAAATGTAAATGTAAAATCTATGTATACCAACTCTTATTAGACTTTTTTTCTGTTTTATTACCGAAAAATCAACATTGAAACACAAAAACATTGAATAAAAAACCAATAACTTTAATATTTGAAAACAATCCTAAGCTATAGGTACGTACTCTACTCGTATTTCAAAAATAACTTGGTAACTTTGCACATTAACGAAAACGCTATTGTCACATTGTCAGTATATTATTTGAAACCAGAGCACTCTCGAATTGCCGACAAACTTTATGTGAGTGTACGTGACAAACGAGAGCTTTAGATAATGGAGTATCCTTGAAAATTTCATTTAGGTAACATTTAGGTAACCTAAAAAAGACTTAGTCAACATTCTATATTTTTTTTTGAGGTTTCACGCTGCATCCACGCACGCAATAAGTATTTAGTGGCGGATCTCAACACCGCCATTTGCCTCGTCACCAGACCGAAGAAATTAAAATATCAATAAACTCTAAAAGCCATTAAATCGGTAATAATTTACAAATTTAACTGGTACAGAAAAATTTTAGAGTTCCTTAGCTCAAAGGAAAAAGTCAACCATTACAGGATCATTTTGTTGTCCGTCTGTCAAGAGTATCAAGCTAAATATAGTATCAAAAATTCTGATCTACGGTACCGCTGAAAAAAGTCAACTCAATTAAAAGATATGTGGATTCATACATTACTTTTGTCGCATATTTTATTAAATTTTGCCGAGTAATCAAAACCAATTAAATGTAAAATTGGGCACGAAGTGAGGACCCGCTGAAGTGAGAATGAGACGGAACTCTCGGCGGGTGATGCCGACTCACGCTTGACGGGTTTTTATTAATATCAGTAAAACCGTAATCGGCGTCAATGGGCACAGCTGTTTATTACACAGCGCTCGTCGCAATCAAATATAGTGCTAAATATAAAACGCCCACTCATTTATCGTTTATAATGAATCATAATGGTTGCACATTATGATTTAATAGCAGAACATCTGGTGGAGGGGCGCAAGCGAGTGACTGTAAACGAGACAGGTTGTAGATTCGATGTGGTGTCGAGGCAAAGCGCGGTGTTGAATTCCGCCACTCAGAATGGAATGAAAAAAAAGCAAAAAGATTTTTTTCCATATAGTAATAGTCACAGCTAGGGAACCTAGAGTTAAGCGTTCTCTACGCGCCGCCCAGTGTTTTGAAGCATTGCGTGTTGGGCGGCGAAATTTAACGCCGCACTTTATCACTTATTTTAAAAATAAGTCATCCAGAAAAATAGATATTTACAACAACCACATTTTATTACACCTTAATCTGTAAACGTTAGTCACCCATGTACCATAAATAGCTCAATAAATTACATGTAATGACTGAAATCGGAAAATATGTTCTGAAAGCCCATAACAACCGTTAGTTATAGTTAGTTTTGCACCAAATATATGGAATTATATCTCAGTACACCATAATAATTCGTAGGAGAAAAAAATGTACATAGTTTTACTCATAATTAAGTATGTTCAATAAGAAGAAGAATTTCTGATAGTTTTTTTTTAGCACATAACAAGGTAGCCAGAAGGAACCTGGGAAGGTAATGTTGAGACACTTCCGTTCACTGTCCGCCGAATTTTCAAGACATTGCATTGTTGAGTAGCGGCAGAAAAAAAAAACAGGGTGTCTAAACACTTAGTTCTCAATAGGACAGTTCTCTGAGGAATAAAGGAAGAACACAAAAACAATAACGACCTCGATGTTAAGAAGACAACAGTTTTAGCGATACGGTAATAAAATACATTCACTTTAGTAGCAGTAATTTCTTTCTTACTGCAAGTACATGTGGTACAAAAAGAAGTAAGAATATATCCTAAGAAAAACAACTGTTTTACCTCAAAGGTAGCTTTTGCGATATTTTTCTTTGTCGTGTGTAGAACATTTACTATTTATATGTGTTCTTTATATTTACTTTATTTACAGAAGTTAACATTTAAAATATTACAATACGAAATTACAAAACATTTTGTTTTTCTCAATTATCAATTCTTTAGTCCACATAGCAGGATAGGCAGAGAAAAACTAATGTTAGTGTTCAAAGTCAAAATTCGTTCTCACGAGTGGGGAACGAGCCCAACCTATGCGTTTACCAGTTACTCTCCACTGCGCCACTTTGGTTTTAAAAGAACACTGTTTATCAAATCATTATATATCTTCAAGCATCACTAGGAACTAACTGTCGATTAGAAAGAAAGAACCAAACTATAAATATTTCAAAGATGTACACGAAAACCTTAAACTAGTTCCATATATAATAAAGAGATCTAAATTATATGACAAGTACAACGTACAATACCGCGTATATTATGCAGATAGCGACTGCAATAATCACGGCAGTATTGCTCCTAAATTGCATTGTCTCCTAACAAGCTGCAACGACCAAATTACAGTAGACACGAGTTTTATTTCATGTTTAAACCCCCAAAAGTCCCAAACGTTCCCGTTTTTCTTTGACTGTGGCGTTGAATTTTTAATATGTAAGTCATTATTTGCTCGGTGCGCTACGTCTGTTGGATTATAAGCTTTATGTTGCCCGCATATACTATAGTGAAAACTGAATTTAAATCGTAAACGTAAAGTAAATAGAGGGAACCTGAAAACTTAGTGTTAAAATACTCCGTTTTAATTAAGACACTCCACTCAGTTCCCCTCTTTCCGTCGAATTCTGGAGGCATTACGTTAAAATATTAAATATTTCATTTCCTCACATGGGAATCGAACCCAGAACCTGTTACATTAACAACGCCACGCTTGTGCCTCTACGCCACGACGGGCTCAGCTTAAGATGTTTACTTTTTATTAGAAAAGCAATATAGGCATTGTGCGTCAAAGTTTTACAAGCGGGGAAACGTTATCCATCATGTTAACGAATGTTGTCATTCCAAAAGGCTTTGGGCGCGTCTATGGAGTAGCTGTCAATCGGGAAGAAGGATCTTCACGACAAGTAGGATTATTAAAAATAAAATTATTTTTTTCTAAATTAAAGTATGTACCTAGTCTTTTTAGTGCAAGCGTTGTGCTAAGACTATTTAACGGATTGAGTAAAAAAATATAAAACGCCCATTAACTTGTTATTTATTCATACTCAAAATAATTGCACATTACAATTTAAAAGCATTATGTTAAAAGTAAGCGGTTGGTTCGTTTTTAATTTTGATATTAATTGTATGAAAGTAAAAATTTTGGGATGGTTATATCTTTTTCTTTGCAATTAATGCAATTTTTTCACACAGAATTATGGGACAGGAAGGGACATTATGTATGTATATTCATTTCTGTTTCACGCTGTATCCTGCATATAGCCGGGTGGCCGGCCCTACCCTAAGGTACAGGGAACCTAATTTTAAGACACTCTGTTCTCCACATTCTGCAGAATTTTCGAGTCATTACGTGTTGAGTGCGGCAGTAATCGCCAAGCTTTTGCCCTGGCACCAAAACGACGAAATGAACATCTTAATGAATAATAATTAATTCCTCCGAGTGGAACCCACAACCGTCCCGTTTCAGGCACATGCCCTTGCCCCTGTGCCATAACGACCTCGATGTATATTTGCTGATGTTTTATAAGCCTTGTGTAAATTAAATTATTCGTCCGTTCTGAAATTTTGTACAAAATTATATTAACAAGCGGTCATTTTTGCCGATTAGCCACTTGTGGGGATGAAATACTTGTCAACCCTTCACGTTGCGTATTAAATTCGGTACCGACATGTTTTCACAAGAAGTTTGTTTTGTTTTCATTTTAAAGTTAAGCTCCTTTGATATTTGGTTAGGCTCTCATAAATATTATACATGAATTAACTGGCTTGAGCTTGTAAGTTTCCCGTTTTTTTAATAATATTCTCGCTGTATCCCGTACGTAGCAATGTAGGCAGAGGGGACCTAGGAACCTAGTGTACAGACATTTTGTTTCCCATTTAGACACTACCGTGCTGAGTGGCGGCATGAAATATTTCACTCCTTCTAGTGGGAATCGAACCCACAATACAATATATCTTTATCATTAAGCTATTATAAAAACGAGAGCCACGAGAGGGAATATCCATACATTATAAGCTATTGAAACATAAAACTCTTGGAGTGGTTTCACGTTCGACTATATCAATATTTGCGATTCAGTCACTCGTTATCAGAGTTAAGCCATATGGCGTATGCTACTTTGTCAACAACTTTATACATGGATATGATATCTGTATTTATTTATTATCTGTATTATATTATATATATTTAATATATAAATAAATAAAATAATATTTAATACATATACTAAACTGTATGCATTGTTTATTTTCATCTAGCTTCACGCTTCATTCCATTTCGTAGAGAGAATGGAGTGTCAAACACTACGTTGAAAGTAATTTATACAAAAAAAATGAAGAGATTAATATTTGTACTTATATCTAACCGTGAATACGTTAAAATGAATAGAATTTCTGTACACAAACAAAAATATATATATAAAGCCACAGAAAAAAATTTCAAATTCCACAGCGGAGTTATCTCGTCGTCACGTCAGCTTAACGTGTGGTTATCACGTGCGCCGGTTTTCAATCAAATATCTGCATTGAATCGAAACCAAATACACCCAAAAATAAATGTATTCATTCAATGGTAACATTTTTAACTTTTGTTTCATTTACTTTTGTTTCGAACAAATCCTTTCATGCCCTCGCAAAGTAATTATGACATGTAAAAAAATACCAGTTGTGACACGGGGACATAGGGGTGTCGACTCGAGGAATTAAAATATATATTTATTTATTTCCTCGCTCTAGTAACGAGTCAAAGCGCGGCGTTGGGTTCCGCTATTCAATTCCTCAAAAATTCGGCGGAAAGTGGGGACTGGAAGAGTCCTCATGGAGTGGTGAAGTGTCATAACACTAGGTTCCTTGCTCTACCCTGCGATTTGTGGAATACAGCATGAACCTAAAAAAAATTAAAAACACTAAATAAACTAACGAAAATTTTAATTAATTCCATAACATGAAAAGTCAAAATAACTTGAAACTAGCGCAGATGGCAAAAAGTTAAGTTTCAGTGAAAGAAAAGGCTACTCGCTTAAAATTGTAACATCGTAGAATGAATAGACTTGTGTTTTTCATTTGCAAACTTACAGAACGTTATTTCAACTTGTTACCAAAAGAGAAAAGATATAGAGCAGCATTCACGAAAATGAACAGACGTTACATATTATTTTTATTATGTAAGTTTGTAAGGTGTGCTTTTTAGGGCGTATATTTATTTGATTCTAGCTAAGTATATTGTCTTGTTAGTCGTGGCGCAGGTGGGGTTGTGGGTTTGATTACCACTGGAGGAAATTCAATATTTACATTTCTTCGCTTTTACATGGCCACGTGGGCACATCTGAATAAAGTTTACCGATCGACCACTATAGAACTATAAACATTTTGTATAAGACGTCAGTTACATACTTAAAATGTTCCATAACATGAGATTATCTTCCCTTTTTATTGCAGGTTGGACCAAGCGCTTATAATTAACTTCCAACCAGAAGTCGTTGGGACCCGCCGTAAAATAAACATTAGATATGTTACGTGGGTCACTTTATATTTATTAATGTTTTAATATATCCTGAAACTCGTTATATACGAAAAATATATAAAATAGACTTAACCAACGAATATAGCCTACATTAAATTTATTTTAGGGTTCCGTATTTGTAAAGGAATGACACAATTCTTATAGGATCATATGTCGTCCGTCTGTTTATGAAGACTATTTATCCCAAGACCACATGGAGGATGGATACGTTCCCTTAGGATCAAGCTACTAAGTCAATATAATAAAAAAATACGGATATTTAAGAATCATTTTTGCTGCATTTTTTATTAAATTCGCAGTAAAATATTTTTTTTTAGAATCCATTCCAGGATCATCATGAAGTCTTGCCAGTAGACTTGACGATTTACAGCCCGCCAAAGTTAATATAAACATTAAAGTTTATGCGATCAATCGATCACCAAAATTCGACGGAAAGTGGGGAGCGGAGTGTCTTTAAAGTAGGCTCCCTCTGCCTACTATTAGAAGCAGGATACAATGTGAAATACATTAATATAGTAGGTATAATATGTAAGTATAGTATGGAGATATAGTAGGTATGTTTTTTTGGAAATACCTTAATTTGGACATATACGTTTAAGTATAACATCGGGTGTAGCCATCTGTTTTAATCAACCGTAACTAAAAAACATCAAAAACAGAAAAACAAAACGGAATCCATAATAAAAATTGACAAAACATCAAAATTTATGAGGCGAAATTACGCAACAGTTCATCTCCAACTTTACCCATAAAATGTGTGTATAATAAATAAAACAAGGAAGGAAAAAATTGAGCAAAATCTACAAAGAAAGCCGTCCCCAATGAATAATACAATAAAGAGAATATAGGCCGTTAACGGACGTCGACTAGGATGTTACTTCCTGAGCGCTATGAATCTTTACGAGGCCGCAGAGGGTTATAGCTCTCATAGTAGTAATAGTTAGTCTTTAGTGAGATCACTCACCCGAACGACAATATGGTCTTGTTCTAATGATCCACATTATGGATATCTAAGTTTCGAATCTAAGGTCATCTAAGGTCACGAAATTTTCACTTTCACGCAAAAATTACTGAACGGATTTAAGTGAAAATTCACAGTAATATAGCTAAATATTTTACTAATAAGTTTAAACAGGCGAAGCCTTGTATGGACTACTAGTTATAATAGAAAATTAAGAAGGTTATAACTAATTATTATAACCAATTATTTAGCAACACCAAGAATATGAACTTAACAAAAGAAGATTACTTAATCATTAAAAAAAAGCTACTGAAACTATGAATAAACGTCAAAAATTCCACCTTTTGTCACAGTTCATTATTCAGAATATAATGAAAATTCTACGAGAAGTTCCGTTTTAAATAAAGCTGTTAAAGTTGCTGGTGGGTGAAAGATATTCTCATGGTCCAGTACACTATTAGTTAAAAGAGAACGAACAGAAAAAGGAGCTTTTAGAAACGTGGCGCAGAAAGTCCTTTGACTTTCATGATATTAATTGGTACTTTAATAAATACTTTGACTGTGTATTCAATAGGCTTTGTAGTAAATTTTCTTTTCATTTCTTTGTTTTTAGACTATTTATAATAAGCTAAAGTTTGTTAAAGGAAGCCATTGATTTTAATATTAAAATGATTTTAATATCAGAGAATATAAAATAATTTGCTGTTATCGGTGATCAAAGAAACAGCGTTACGCTTATCGCGCAGCAGGGTAGACAGACCGCAGAAGGAATATTTCAAATCACAGGCGGCCAATACACTCGGACGCTGTGCCACAGCGCCAAAAACATTTTACTAATATATCCTCTTTACCTATTTAGCAGCATGTAGAATATATATACTTGTATATATACAAGTAAATTTAGTGGTTTATCGATTACACGAACAACCGAGCATCAATAAGTTATTAAAACTCAAATAAAACTCACCGCATTTACATTAAGATCATCATCTATAATTTCTAGTCTAAAACGCGTACACCACAGGTGCACAGCCAAGCCTACAGCATCCAACATTCTAAGCTAGACTGACGAGATGAATCTCCTGCCCACTCAAAAATCTGAGTAAAATGAGAAACGAATAATTAAAAAGTGTACAATTGGTACAAATTGAAAAGCTAAGTTAACATAACATACCTCCACGAACCACTAAGAGCTATCAGACCACTAAGAGCGGCAAACAGCGAGTGAACGGCGGAACGAAATTAGAACAAGTACAAGTTGAAGTGGGATGAGGGCTGCGTAAATAAATTCAGATTTAACAAGCCATTGAATAATAGTTATTATTTAAAATATAATTTTAACCTTTTAAATATTTGAGCGAAATGAATTCAAATATATTTTATAAGTCGTTATAATAGTGAGTGAATAAAATCAAGGTATACTTTTGACCTCATGGCTATAAGGTAGGATAGATTTGGTAGGCAGAAGAAATCTAGTATTCAAGCTTTCCATATCCCATTTCCCCATCGACACCAGAACGAAGACATGAAAATATTAAATAATGCATTTTTCGAGTGAGAGTCGAACCCACTACCTGCCGCGTTTACAGTCACACTTTGTGCCCCTACGCCATGACTAACCTCGTCGACGCTCCTCATCAACGAAAGCTCCTCATCGATATTTGAAATAATTATTAAACAAAAAGATTTCCAACTGATAAAAAAATTACATTCAGCTCTCATCACTTTAATTTTTTTTGTTTAAGAAAGTTAAAGATAATAAAAATAAAAGAAATTTGTCTTGTTATGATGTATAAAGCAACTTCAAGCATTTTCCCGTATAGCAACTTACCCAAGGAACCCAGTTTTAAGACACTCCGTACCTCGATTTTCTAGACGTTGCAAGGTCAATGACGAATAAACGGCAAAAAAAGAATATAATCATTCCCTCGAAGGAGTTGTCTGATCCACAAACAATCGCATTTACAGTTAGACTCTAGTCACCATGACGAACCCATAACCTATTAGTTAGTGAGTAAAACTATGGCATTTGTTTCTTATGTTTACTCTATGTTATTGAATAAAAGATCGTTTCGTAACTCGGTAGCCAAAACAAATGGCAATAGACTAAATATTTATATTCCATACTTAAGTAAGTTGACCTTGCAATATTCTAAACACCAATTCCAAAACAAAACCACTGCGCAATGACCGAAAAAATTGTAACTTTAATTTGAAAATTTCACGCTTATTAAAACGAACACGAAAATAATTAAAATCAATGAATGTAAACAAAACCTCTGCATACATAATTTTTGAATTTAAGATGTTCGAATGGAATATAAAAGTGGAAGATTAATTAAAAGTTACGTGAAAAGTTTTTAAAAGATGTTAATAAAAAAAGATAAATATATTACGGCAATACTTTTTTACGAAAACCTTTAAAAAATATCATTTCTTTGCTCTTGTGTCGAGGTGAAGCGCGGCGTTGAGTTCTGCCACTCAACACACTATACCTCCAGAATTCGGCAGAAAGTGGCGAACGCAGTGTCCTAACACTAGGTTCCAAGGGCAAGACACAACCTGAAGCTAATTTATTGTTATTTGACATTTACATAACAAAATTATAACACTAAAAATATAATAAAAATAAACATACTATACATAAAGTAAAATTTTGTACAATCTTTTTACATCAAATAAACAAGCTAAATGAATAAAAAGTGTCGAAGTCGAAAATTAAATAAAATAATTTTATTCACTAAATTTCGTCAAACAAGGCGGTCTTGGTTCCTTTTACGACATTAGCATAATCAGCTCGGCTCAGCCTTGGGCTTAGCAGAAGTTTTACTGTTCATAAAAGCACTGAGCTGAAGCAAGATAATGGTATCTTAAGGACAAGTATGTTGAAAGACGGAAGGCTTAGAGGTCCGTAACGGAAATGTATGGAACTACTTAAATATCGATATGAATTTTAATAGTAGAAACGTTAAAACGCTAGTGGTATTACCCGATAGTTTGTATACCTACTTAGGTATTTGTTACGCAAATATCGTAGGTATAAGAAGTCAGTTGTTAAGGAAATAAGACGAAATATTACTTTTATTTCGATATAAGGTCTGTCCTAACTTCTCGCTGTACTTTCTAGGCACACTTATCAAATAAATCATGAAATGTTCATCTAACTGAAGCCGAAAACCGAAGCCAGGGGCACAAACTGTAAACGTAAACACTGTAAACAACAGGTTCGATCCCCACTCGAAGAAATGAAATATTGAATATTTTCATTTCTTCGCTCTAGTAACACTAGATACAGAGCGGCGCCGAGTTCCGCCACACAACGCGCCACACGTCAATAATTATGCGGAAAGTATGAAACAAAAGTGTTATAAACCAATATAATTTGAATATATAAATATATGCGATGACGTCACTGTAGACCCCCCCCCCCCTCGCGCATCGATATTCGCTTCACAATCAATAGATATAACAAGATTTATTGAAGATGCAAATGGCGAGCAGATAGCAAGCAGCACAATGAAAATGCTTACAAAAGAAAAAGTAAAATATACGCGATGATAAATTGTAGCGTTGCATTAAAGTATAACGAAAAAACCTTTTTAAGGGTAAAAATATGTAAATCAAATCAGCCTTACGCTGTATCCCGCACACAGCAGGGTAGGTAGAGGGAACCTAGTGCTATGACACTCTATTCTCCATTTTCCGTCGAATTCTGGATGCCTTGCCTGTTAAACGGCGGAATTCAAGGCCACGCTTAGCCCCGACACCAGAGCGAAAAAACGAAAATACAAATAAAAAAAAAATTCTCAAATGGGAATCGAACCAGTCGCAAACGCCACTACGCCACGAATGGTCTCGGTACTTTGTAAATCTTGGATGTATATAAATGCAAATATTTAATAGACAATGCAATTATTTAATATATTCCAATACTTTTTTATAGCAGATATTAAGAAATCTATACTAATATAATAAAGCGGAAGAGTTTGTTTGTTTGTTTGTTTGTTTGTTTGAACGCTAAGATCTCTGGATCTACTGGTCCGATTTACTTTGTTTTTGTTTTGTATATAAGCTGCATTCTTCAGAAGTGCTATAGGCTATATAACATTACATTACACATATAAACTAATATATTTTAAAGTACTTTCTTATTTGACATGCAATTTATTCTGCCATGTTAATAACAACCGTCGCGTCGCTACGCAACCGTTACCGCGACGTTTGGATATTCATCCATACGAAAATAAATATAATAGTCACTTTTAGCATTTTATCTAGATTGAAATTATAATTTACTGTATAACATTCTAATAAATAATTAAGGAGATGTCACTGATTCGAAATGACCTAGCCTTCGGGCGGCACAGTATGACCGACGCGAAAATATTCTTATAGTTCAAGCAGGCGTAGCCGCGTCCGGGTCCACTAGTGTAAGATAAAAGAGGTTATAGGCTTAATGGTTCGTTCATTACAACGCCGACCAAAATTCCACCGTTTACGTACACCTGCTTTAAAATTAAACACATTTAATTGGGGACCATTTGGGGTCTAGTTTGTGGTTGTATGAAATTAAATTTCATTACGTTTGTATAACCAGAGTATATATATATTACAGTGTCCATATTTATTTATGAATGAAATTTATTATAGAGATCTATAGATCTAACTATAGTTAGTCTGTATTTATTTTAAAAAATAAATAAATATATATTTTAACATATTTAAAAAAAAAATCTATCAAATGAAAACCAAAAACTTAATTGACTGGTTGTGGGTTCGATTCCGATAATAGTATAAGTAAATATAAATTTTTAATTACAATTTTATTAAAAATTATAACAACAAAATAAAAAGAAAATATAACTTATTAATATAATATTACGAGTGTTTTTAATTGTAATGAAAGGGCGAACTTCTCTCATTACTGAACAAAAGTTAACTGAAGAGCTCTCGGAGACATGGTTACATATTACTAAAATATACATATGTGTTACATGGCCTAATTAATATGTTAAAATATTATACTGTAAAATATTACACTTTAAATGTAAATTTTTACATTGATTTTTTACTGTAAAAGTAAAAAAAAAAAATCAAATCTGATAAATGTAAGGGATATATGTGCACGGTGTTGAGTTCCGACATTCAAGACGCAATGCCTCCAGAATTCGGTGGAAAAAGGAACGGAGTGTCTTAACACTAGGTTCCTTCTGCCTACCCTGTAACGTACAACGTGAAGTTGAGGGATGAAAGAATGGCAAAAAAGATCTATCATGGTAAAGTGAACGGTAAGAAAGGTAGGGGGAGACCTCGGTTGACCTTCAAAAACACAGTATCAAAGATACTGGAGGAAGGTCACGTAAAAAGCAAGAGGACCCCCGAAGAGCATGTATGAAGAGGTTGATGACAGTGGACGAGGCGAAAAGTTTTCGCTGAATTTTAAAGCCAGAATTCAGCGAAAAACCCTCTGCCTCTCTGCATTTGCGGGATAGCGTGAAGCTTAAAAAAATATTGTCACTTCATTTCCGCGAGTGGAAA
Organism: Heliconius melpomene melpomene; assembly: GCA_000313835.2. Classification (NCBI taxonomy): domain Eukaryota; kingdom Metazoa; phylum Arthropoda; class Insecta; order Lepidoptera; family Nymphalidae; genus Heliconius; species Heliconius melpomene. The sequence continues at coordinate 20,810 of HE671795.1, forward strand.
TCGAACTCATAACCTGTCGAGTTTACTGGTGCCGCCACTATTGGCCTCTATACATATAACCTTAAAACAACATATATTTCTTAATAAACGTCTTTTTAAATAAACAACAAAAATATTGTTATACTTGTATTGAAATATACTAATGAGAGTATTTAACGAACCTCTCGAAGCTCTTACTGGAACGGAATTAAGTTAAAAGGTAACATTTGCAGAACAGGTTTGTTTACGCTGTCGCCATTAGTACTTCGAACTCGAATAATTACGGAAAAGCTGTACTCGAATCCTTCTCGAGAATCTCTTAAGACAAAAATATAAAAGTAAAATACTGTATTGTTTTCGAATCTTAGCTAATTTAAAGATGATTGTGATTGTGGTAATTGTGAAGACTTCATTAGGGTATTATGACATTAATAAACAATATTTTATATAATCTTTTTTTGTATATAAAAAAAATAAATTTTAAAGCAACAAAGTGAAGCTATGTTTTCATACTGTAAAAGCTATTGTTTTCAATAGCTATTGTGTATAGCTTCACTTCTTCCTTTCTTCTTTTCTCCCATATTTTAAACAAATTTGTCCAATTTCCAACATATTGCGGAACTTAACGCCGCTCTTTCAGACATTAATATTTTTTTAAATGATAAAACAATTTTTAATTTAGTAATTTGAACATTGCTAATGATTATGTAAGTATATTCAAATTATCTCAAATATATTTTTGGAAACATTTAAAAGCTCTGGCATTCATTATAACATAAGCAATTACGTTCATTAATTGTTTATGTAGACTTATTTAAGCATATTCCTACCACGTGTAACTCTATATATCATTAAAATAACGTTCCTGTAACCAAACACAATATTAAATGTAACATATAAATAAATAAGGTAATTTTAATTACAGAATTCATTTTTGAGCATTGATAAGACATGTTTAATTTTCCTAGTGTTAAGACGAATCTCACCTCAACACCAGATACAAAGAAAAGAAAAGAAAATATTAAATATTTCATTTCCTCGAGTGGGAATCGAACCCACAACTGGACGCGTTTACAGTCTACTCACACACTTGTTCCTTGTCCTACGCCACGACTGGCCTCTGAAATACAATAGTTTGAAACGTTGAAAAGTTTTTCTTCTTCATTCTATTTCAATATGCATTGAAAACAGAAAACTTATATGGAAAATAATAGTTTGTTTAAAAATAGCTACAATATAACCAACTTACAAGTTAAAACCAACAAGACCTTTAACAGTGATAATGTTCACAATAAGATTATAGAGTTTATATAAATTTAATTGTCTTGTAAATTCTATTTACAAAATGTTCCAAGACTAACGGAAGAACAGTATAGATTCAGGGCAAGAAAGATTAGGGGCTCACCGTCGACGGCTTACGGAAGCCTTCGCAAAGCTCAAAATAAACAGATTATACAGCTACGAATAATTAATGAACATAATTACTAAATTGTGGAGAGGCTTAAGTGCGATTGCAAATAGAAATAACATTGCCTCTCAATTTGTATTAAAAATACAAGAGATCCGGTTTGAGGGTTGTGGACCTGTAAGGGGGTATCCTTGAATCAACAAATATTTGTCTGTAAGTTACTTGATATTCCAGATAATTGAAAGGAATGAACGAATTAATGAAAAATGGATACGATTCCAACTCGAAAAAAATATACTTTTAATGTTCTTTTAATATAATATTTATTTCTTCGTCCTGACAATGAGACCACGCGCGACTTAAGTTCTAATGCCTCCAGAATTCGGCGAAAAATAGTAAACGGAAGTGTCTTAATGAAAAGGAAATGTTAACACTAGATTTTTAGGTTCCCTCTGCTTACCCTACTATGTGTGGAAAGGAATACAAACTAAACCTGTCACGTTTTACTATCACGACAGTATAATTTTTGTGTATCAACATTTTATCTTACACTTCCTTATAAAGCTGTTGTTCCACTTAACGAATGCCATTATTTACGACCATCGCGCTGTCACGTAATTTGAAAGTAGGTACACTCGAGTAAAGGGCTCTTTTGGGGACGTTTCACTTTAGATCTTCCAAACAATTGCTTACTGGCAATGAATATGTGATAGAATTTTACTTGTATTTAAAGTTTCCGACATAACCACTACCAAATATGTCAATATGCAGTAATGTTGTTATATAAACGCAGGAGCACCACTTTTCTTCGTATTTTCAAGATATTACGAGGATCTGGCGGAATTCAACGCCGCGCTTAGTAACTCATGTTGGTGAGTTCTGAATTTTACTAGTAAAACCTTAAAATTATCAATATACAGACTTTTATGGAAATTATACGGATTTGACCTAACTTAAATCGCAATTGGCATCTCTACGTGCTAATGTTAATTCTATTTACTTGTCCCACAAAATAAATATAATGTGTAATCTATATGAAAGTACTTAAGTATAAGTCTTTATTCTCAGGATCGTTTTATTTCGAGAGCCCTTACCACCATAAGTGTTATATTTACTGCGTACACGGATCTGAGTGTTTATATAATATTGCTTTACATTGATTTACTATAAAACTTTGGTAAAATATTATTTTTTTATTCTTTTTCTTCTCTATCTTCATGAGCTATATAAGTAATGTTTACAAAGTAGGTCAATAAATTATTATCGTTAGACGTTTTCGTAGTTGCTTTTGCACTTTCGCAGAATAAATTTGTAATAAATGATTTTAATGTAAGTTTTTTTTTTCGAATAACATCAAGATTCCTCTCTCCTTTACTTTTTATTTATATTTTAAAAATATTTAACCCAAAGTAACTTATAGAAATTTTATTACACAAACATAAATTTTCTCAACATTTAGTATAAACTTATTTTTACAAGTAATTACACGACAAATTGCAAGGAAACAAATTAGCCTAAAAGCCTACTACGGGGCTGAAACAGAGCTGCCTACTTTATCATTACCACTTAACGTATTACCGTTCTCATTAACGTTTAAGAAGGCAAAGCAAGGCCATATTTCTCACTTCAGCCCACGCCTCTAACTAACAACTTAACTAATGGACGGGCCCCAGAAGAACTGAGTTTGGTTTATTTATAGAAAGTAATTTTAAATCATATTTTTTTAAATATATTATTAATGATGTCTTGGTACCAGAACGAAGAAATGAGAATATGATGATGAATTCAACCAATTGGTAATTGAACCCACTATCATCGCGTTCACAATCACTCGCTTGTGCCCCTGCGCCACAACTGCCCCAAAGTTTCTATTTCATATAACTCATTAAAATCCACGCGAACAAAGTGGCAGACGACCAGTGTTATATGAGCAAGTTTTCAATAGTAAAGTTGACTTAAATTAGTACATTTTAAAGTAAATTCTTTTAAATGCTATAACTAGATTTTTTTCTTGTTATTTCGTAAGTAAGCAAGCAGGGAAAAGATTTGTTTCGTATTCCAAGTATAAAAGCTGAGTTTCTTTTATGTTTTTCTTAGCGAAATCAGAAAATCCCTCTGGTACTACCTTAGAAGATTCGTTTGAGTGGCTTTCCTTTGCACAGCCCTGTGCGCGTTACGACAGTAAGTTTTTTAAACAAATGCTTTAAGTGCAACGTGTACTTTTAAAGTAGAAACAAGCACCGTAGAAGTCGTTTAACGGTTCTGTAGACTTCCTTCGTCTCGATGGTGAATATTTTTTATTCTGGAAAATGGATGTTTACCTATTAAAGATTCGTCTATTTATAAATATTGATAAGAAATAAATTTATTTCGTAATTAAGTATTTATTGCTAACTAAACTAATCAGTTCTATCTATAGTATAAGTATAAGTATAAGTGTATTGAAGAATATGTAACAGTGACTGTCGATAAATTATACATTAAGATATAAGACATTACATTTACTATAACATATTTTAAATTTTTTGTTAAAATTAAAATGTATTTATATTTGCTCTCAATGCATGTGTACAAAATATACCACATGTAATTTATATAGAGTAGGCAAATACACTTTTTTTCAGCTTCACGCTGTATCCCGCATGTAGCAGTGTAGACAGAAGGAGCTCAGTGTCAAGACACTCCGTTCTCCATTTTCCACCGAATTCTGGTGGCATTGGGTCTAGATGCTAGAGCATTGAAATTAAAATACACATACATAAGAACATATTAAGCTTACAAAATTATGTTACATATACGAACAACTCACAGCCTTCTCTACTAACTTCTCTACCAAAAACATATCTGCACTATATACAGCTTACAGTGACTTTATTCTATGTTTTGCGTCCATTGCGATCCTCGGCTAGTATTACAGCACTGGTTTAATACCTATCGTGTATAGAACAGCCTAGTTCCAACGTGATCGTTAAGCCACACAAAGCCAGCTCCTATATAATGGCGGCCTACAGCTGTTTCTGACTATCTAAACATAAAATATTACAGAAAGAATATTATAGAAAATATATCAAAAAAAGTTGTTTAGTTATAGTGTTGTTGTTATTATGCATGTTTTAGAAAAACATAAAATTAGATTTTTTTTATATTTTGAAATTAATTCAGTTTTCATCAAAATGTTTCTTTAAAAAGGATTTATGGCTTTATTGGTTTTTTTTTTAAATATTCATATGTAAAAGTAATATAAAATCAATAAAAAATAATATATTTTCAAATAATTTATAACATCTATTTAAAAAAAATACAATTTAATCTAGTAGCACAGGTCCGTTTGTATACCGATCGTGTGCAGAGGAAGCCCAGATCTAACGTGATAGTTAAGCCACACAAAGCCTGCACCATAATAGCGCCCCTCTGATTTCACCTCGTTCAGCCTCTATGCTACATTTTATATTTTACTTTAGGAGTTCAGACAATTTATGTTGATGAAAAAGTATGTTTTAAATAAAAGATGTGAGCTTTTACAAAGACGTTGCTTGAAAATTTGTGCAATACAAAATTGTAAAAGTTTAGCCAATCTTAAAAAAATGAGTGTGCTTTTTCAGCTTCACGCTGTATTCCATTTCCCATTCCCTCATTCCGTCGAACTTTCAAGGCATTACGTGTTGCGTGGCGGAACTAAACGCCGCGCCTTTGCCTTGGTAACAGAGGACAGCAGTAAAAATAATAATAAATAATAATTAATTCTTCTGAGTGGCAATGGAACTCACAACCATTACATTGCAGCGTTACAGTCAACACGCTTACGTCATTATTTAATTGGAACTAGAGACAGAAGAAAATTACAAATAAACCAAAACGAATATTCCTTTATATGTGCACTTTATACATACTAAATTTAACATAGTGTAAAATGTAAATCTCAGCACAGCGGATAAAGCCTTAAACTTTGTGTCTTTGCTACGGCGTTGGAGTAAAAAGGAAAAACAAAAAGGAAAAAGGCAAGCAATCGCGCGGAAACACGTGGGGCGTTGGTGTTGCCGCTAACATATTTATAACTGTAAGACAATATTTTAAAATACTATTAAGAGATTGTACAAAAGAAAAAATATTTAAATAACATATGTAAGTGTAAGATTTCTTATATAAAAATTGGTTGTTATTTTATAGTAATACTTATTCTTTCAATTTAGACATGGCACATCAGCTTTAAGCCATATGTTAGGCGTATTATATAAAATTATAACCGCGTCTTTTCACTGTACACATTTAAACAAGTCGTTCATAAAAATAAAAACTTGCTTTCATAATATATGATACACCGGCTATTACATCATTACATATAAACTCTGACGTAATAGGGAAGTAAAACCCTAAAGTCACAGCCAAGTTTGTGCCCTACTTTTTAAAAAAGCCTCTCGGTTGCTACAAAATTTCGTTGAAGGTTAAAGAGCTTAGCGAGCAGTGCACTTAATTGATGATCAAAAGCCTTTTTTCGTGATAGGAAGAGACATTGTAGACATTTATTTTTAAATCAATGCTGTATTTGTCCGCATAATGCATACATCAAGTTAGGCAGAGGGAACCTTGTTTTACGATAGTGTTCCCCACTGTACTCTAAATTGAATTCATTGTAATCAATAATTAAATACGATAAAAAAATAATATAAGAAAAATTAAGGTTTACATTTATCCCACATAAAAAATAATTATGGAAACATTAAACAACGTGAACGTATAACGACAATAATGGAAGAAAAACGGAACATAATGGTTGATCCCGTTAGCCTTGTTACATATAAAATAATATTAAAGGACTTTGACGAGCAAAGAGCTGAGCTGAGAGAGATGTTTTTAAGTAAATACAATCTAGTGATATTACGAATATTTCCATCCCCGAATATTTTAAACGTGACGTTCGTCCATCACTATTTAGATATATTTATTTTTGGCTCAGATTAAAAGGACTTGTCCATTTGGTTATCACATAAATCAAACTTTGAGTCATCGATATTGAATATACATACATATATACCTATAATATATAGACCATGCTCTAACCAAGATTTATAGTTAATAGCATGTTACTGTTGTACCTAATTAATTGACGCAATCCGTTCTCGTCTACCACAACTTGTTGAGAGTCGTTGCAGGGTCAAGTTTAATACTGAAAAAAATTCAATGGCTGAATTTTATCGAAAGCTCTTTTATTTAACTGTATGATGAAAATTACTTGTAAGGAAAAATATAGGTATATACTTACTTGGAAGGAAAAATATAGGTATATATATAGTTCTCACAGCGTTCTAAAGTTTAAAACGAAGTGATAACTTTTATAGTACCTGCCTATACCTGATTATATTATAAATAGCTCTGTTAAAGCCGTCGTGGAACAACGTCTGTTTGTCGATATCAGGGCTGTAGGCTAGATTCCCATTCGGTGGAATCAATTATTTTCATTCCCGTGAGCCCGTTGATTTCCGCCACTCAACACCCAGTGTCTTAAGAATTAGAAGGAATGTGGGGAACAGAGAGCATCTTAACACTTCTCTACCCTCTGCCTTCTCTATTCTATGCTATACGATAAAAATGTCAAAATCAAATCGAAATAAAAATTAATTAAACTAATCATTTAAAAATGAAGTCACTCTACTACATATAATAACAATAATCTTTTGTTATATATACTAACTCCTAGATTTGAGACTCAGGTACTTCATTCGATCCGAATCATCAAATTTTATGTCCTCTTCAGAGAGATATTACCATGAAAACGTTGAAAGAATTAAATTGAAAATGGGGTTCTTATCTTAATGCGATATTCTATTACTTATGAAGCTTTATTGTTTAGTTCGTTATCTGTATAAAAGGCAATGTTATACAACCCAACGTTACGTTAACAAGGATTACAAGTACTTTACCCAGGTACAATTTACATAGCAATTACTTACCTACTGATATTGTTTTAGGAATACTAAAATTCATTTAGATTTTATTCAAATGCAAAATACAGGGGTTTTTATTATTGTCAATTATATATAATATAAATATATTTAGAATTACATAAGTCATTTACGTTCTTTTCACCGAAAGGAAATGGAAAAGGCAATTTACTCCTTTATGGTCTCCTAAATTTACACTTCAATTTTTATATGGAGTAGGTAAACGTACTTTTGTTATGCCTCCTGTCTAATATATATTTATAATATTTAAAACAAACTTTATTTATTATATGTATATAAGAATAAATAATTATTCGTTAAATTAAAAAAACCCCTGACCAAAACATCACTACCCCATTTGGGCCAAGTACTCTACTCTTATATTACTAACAAATTGTTTCATTTATTCAGGGGCTAACATAGACACGCAGACACGTTTTCAAAACCCCTCCTTTTCCCCCTCATAGGTTGAAAAGAAATTAAATAATATAATAAATGGATGTTAAATTTATAACCTGATAAAATACTTTGATTGCCTTCTATACGTGTAGAGCAGTCATTAATAATAGTCAGCAGCTAGAAATAACAATTCAAAAGCATGACAGTGGTATATTAGTTGATATGAAAAAGGCGATTATTTAAATCGACAGTATCAGGACAATGATAGATTAGACGACATACTAAAGCTTAATGGTTTTTTGAATAAAATTAATAAGTAATCATGGCACAAATAGTAATAATTTAAATTAACTTGAACAGCGGCATAGCGTTTGAATAAAGGATAAGCTCGACGGTCGCCGGTTCGATTCCCATTTGGTGGAACGAATTATTTGATTATCCACCGCTCATTACGTAATCTCTAGAAAATAGGTTAACACTAGGTGTACCTCTGCCTTTCCGCTATATGCGGGATACATTATGAAGCTAGAGTAATAGAGCACCTTAATCAATTACTATAAAAATATATATATATATATATATATAATTTACTAGCGGCCCGCTCGCGGTTACACCCGCGTGAATTATGTTATTATTAATTTCTGTCTCCATGACTACGTCCTAGTGACGTCTGTGCAAAATTTGAGATTTGTCTCCTAGCATTTGTAGTATAACGAAGTTTCATACATACTTTCGACCCCAAAAACAACCCCTTAGAAGTCGATATTGCAAATTCCCGTCTTAGCGAGCACCTACGTCCTATAAGTAACTCCTATGCAAAATTTGAGATTCCTAGCACTTGTAGTTTCTGAGATTTCGTGATGAGTGAGTGACCTTTCGATTTTATATATATAGATAAGTCAAAACATGTTCAACATAAAAAAAAATAAGTGTCCTAGAGTACGTACTACATCAAAATCTATACAGTTACAAAATAAGTTTTTTTAATTTTGATTGCATGCATTGAATGCATGAATTTCACAGCAGTCATCTTTTTACTTTGGCAGTTAAAAATAACCAAAAACCATATATCCACACGTCCGCACGTCAGATTGTCATATTGATATATTTTCCTGTCAATACAAAGTTTAAAATATAAAACGCCGTTAGTTTAGAGATATTTTGAAAGGATTTTTTCATTGTGTTGAATGCAGACCACTGGGCAAAAGCGTCAGCCATAGTGTGCAACCACAAAATAAAAACTAGAACAAAATTTTGATACTAACTGTGACTTCTTTGTTTATATGAATTTTTTACATACATCAAAAAAGGGAAAGGAAAATGTAAAAAAATAATTATGGTATTGTAACCACAACTTGGCTAAGCGCGGCGTTGAGTTCCGCCACTTAATGCCTCCAGAATTGGGCGGAAAGTGGGGGAACGGTGTGTCGTAACACTAGGTTCCCTCTGCCTACCCTGCTGTGTGCGGAATACAGCGTGAAGCTGATTTAATTTAAATTTTTCCTCTTATACTTTCCTTTATATTCATAGCCCGTACATAATGAGAAAGTAAATTTCGATCTCTGGGTTCTTTCCGGTCATAACTCAAAAAATTAATTAGATAAATAAGAGGACTTAGTTAATTACCTTATAACAGTATTACTTAGGCATTTTAAACAGATTTTTAGTAATCATTAATTAAGGAATAACTCGCATAGCAGAGTAGGCAAAGGGAACCTGGAAACCTAAAGAAAGACATATCTGTTCATATTCTGGAGACATTGCGTGTTGAGTGGCAGAACTTAAAACCGCGCTTTGCCCTATTACAATAGCGAGAAAATGAAAACGTCAAAACTGTCGCACGCTGGTACCCCTGTGCCTCAAAAGCCTCGTCTGCATAGGTACCCATGCAATTTAAATTTCATCACACCCCATATAATATAATATAATAATAATAATATAGTCGAAACTGCGTTTGCCAAACAACTGCAATGCGACGTCCGACGAAATTACACAAGTACCTACCTACTACGTACAGAGCAGACGTGCACCGCTTAAGTGGTATATGATACTGTCGGGCAAACTGGCTGCGTCAGTTTTAACTTTTAAATTAAAACGGCAATCTGTGAGCGAGCGCAACACACGCGGTTAGGTGGAGAATGGAGAATATGGAGATAAATTCGTGTTTGTATATTTGCATGAATTTGATTCTGGAAGAAGATTATGAAATAGATGTTGCATATTTATTTGTAAGATTATTTTTGACAAACATGAAATACATTACATAATATATATATTTTTTTTTATGGTAAAAGGACAAGGCAAACGAGCGTTAGGGTCACCTGATGGTGATCACCGCCGCCCACGACCCCGTGCAGCACCAGAGGAGCTACAGGTGCGTTGCCGGCCTTTGAGGTGGAGATAGACGCGCTTTTTAAAGGTACCCATATCGTACCAACCTGGAAATACTGCCGCGGGTAGACCGTTCCACAGTTCGGTGGCGCGTGGAAGGAATTTATAATTAGGTAGTATTTTTTTGGATTCACCAGAAGAGGGAACCTCACACATTCCGATCTCCGGAGACTCCGTTCTGGCCAGGATCTGTTTTGCATAACAATACCTAATCTATTAGTGGATATTGAATAAAATCAATATACTAAACAGTTACCTTTTCATATAAAACTCATTAGAAACAAGAAACAATGTAGGGCGTGGGCTTAATTACCTATCCCCGCCACATCCCGTGAGTTCGAAGGCTATTGTTTTAATGAAAACACTTTATAAGGGAATTACATGAGTTTGTAAAACTACTTTACTTCTTCGGTTGCCTGGAAGAGATCACTTTTAGTGATAATACCGCCTTTTTCACATTTTTTTTTTTTTTTTTTTAAGCTATTGTAAATTTTAATTTTGCTATGTATTATGGTGTGAAATAAAGAGTTGATTATTATTATTATTATTATTACTTTAGTACTCTGTAAGGCGGAGTGGTAATTTTAAACAATATTTTAATACTTTAATATTAATAAAAATACTTCGGCCGTGCAAGCTAGCAAAGTAATGAATTATTATTATTTTTTTTTCATTTTTTCGCTCTGGTAACAAGGCAAAGCGCGGCGCTGAGTTCCGCCACTCAACACGCAATGCCTCATCCGGCGGAAAATCGGAAAACGGAGTATCTTAACACTAGTTTCTCTCTATCACAGCGTGAAGCTGGAAAAAATAAAGATTAACACCTAAGGTTTAACACACACTAAAAGGTTTGTTGAAATAATAAATTCATTTCAATAATTTATTTAAATTTGCGAGATCTTTTGCTCTTAAATAACATAATATTAACCTACGAAATAAGCCGCCGAGGAAGTCTCTCTCAGTATTAAAAATGTAATTTGCTGAATTATTAAAGGTGGGAAGCGAAGGAAATCAACACCGCGAAGTCAGTAATTTAATAAAGCTGCAGACGAGTTTAGTCGAGATATTTAAATAAGATATTCCAGCAGCAGAGACAGGAGGTCATGAGAATTAAAATGGATATGCGCGTTACATACCTATGTATACAGTGAACGTGAGCTTCATTAAGTATAGAATAGAATGTCATCCAGACGGAATTATTAGAAGTTATTAGAAGCTAGCTTCTAGCGTGGATTTGCTGAAATTTCGAAAATATAAACAAAGGAGAAATCTATATTACGTGCGTATATACGTATATACCATACGTACGTATATATATACGTTACGTAAATTAAAAGGTACTGTTTTTTGTGGAAACGGAACCCAAAATCTGTCGTGTTGCTTTCTGCGTTTCTATTTTAAATACTCGCTTAATTTAACAACGATTTTACGATTTCTTTTTGTAAATAAAAAGATTTACATAAAGTATTTTTTAAAGCTTAAAAGACAGATTAAATAGCTTTTACTGTTGAGTGCTTAATCTCGGTTGAGAACCAAATACCCGGCATATTTTTTAAAATACAACAAATAATTATTATGTCTTCTTTTAGTAATAAGCATAAAATAAATAACCCATAGAGGCCGTTGTGGCACAAGGGCGCAAGCGTGCACCGTAAACACGATGGGTGTGGTTTCAATTCCCACTTGGGGTAACGAAATGTTAGATATTTTAATTTCTTCGCACTGGTAACGAAGCTAAAAAAATAATCCGTGCCAAAAAATAAGAAAAATGTCCAGCCAATTAAGCTAACAGGCATATCCAAAGCCTTAGAGGCAGGTAGGTATCATTAACAAAATTACTTCCAAACTCGTGATGTCTCCGGGTGCCCTTAATGAGTTTGTAGCGCCGGAGGTGACTCCTAGACCCTATACAAGTACGTAGGAGGCTCCACGAGTCGTATTTGCATGCCGACGTCGTACACAAATACAACGTTGCTCCTTTAATAATGGTGCAAATTACAATGTTCTAGCGTTGACATGGAAATGGAAATCATTTGGTTATTTTCTTATATTTCTTTATAATTATGTCATCTTACATGATAAGCTGACGTTATATAAACACAGAAGTTCCTGTAAGCCAGCTGCTTTGTTATCCATAAGCATTGTTAGTACAGTAAAACAATTGTTTCTGAGTCATTTCACTATCTCATTATTAAATTTTTATCTGAAAAACAAACCTGGTCAAGTGCGAGTCGCACTCGCCCACCGAAACTTCCGTACCAATTTCAAGATTGTAGGTCAACGGAAACATGACTTATAAAAATTGATAAACTTATGTTTAAAAATAACAAGCTATAACAGCTTCTATAACAGCTTCTATACACAGATTTTTTCTATTAAATACCTATCAAGTTTTCAAAAGTTTTTAAAAGTCTTCAAGTTTTATTTTTTTCCTTATTTGTGTTAAACGTTTTCACTTACTTAGTAGGTTCACGAAATGTATAGGTTTTGATTACGCTGCGAATTTCATACAAAATGCAGGAAAATCAATGCACAAATGCTTGTATTTTGTGCATATATTGACTTTGAAGCTTTATTTGTTATGTGCTTCAAGGAACCGTACACCTTAATATCTGATACCAATTTCAGCTTGATACCTTCACGCAATCTGGAGATAAAGGGTATTTATCATTATTTATAAGTATTAAGAAATGATGTTGCATTAAAAGTCCGATTTTTAAAAGTTTATTATAATACATCTTAAATATATGTATTATAATAAACTATAGTTAATTTGCTACATTATACAAATAGCGAGGAATTGTCGTCGGTAGTGCAATGTTGACATTATTCACGGAGAGGTCTCTCGCGGCTGTCCGCGCTGGGGCGAGGCGGCCTAGTTGCGAGTGTCGAGAGCCTCTCGGCCGGTCCTCGGCGCGAGGGCTGATACGAAACATCTTACTGTGGCAACAATGCAGCTCGAGAATGCTAAATATATGAATATATCTTTCCAGAAAATCTAATTTTTAAAAAAATATATATTTAAATAAATATTTTTTAAGATATTTGAATATTTACAGTATATAAACTTTATATACTATATTGTAATTCATAAGTCTACAGCCAAATATTAAATATGTATTGAATATTGTATAAAATAAATACGTGAGGCAAAAAATTACAATGTAATTGCATATGCATAGTCCTCTTAATTCAGTACTGACCCGCGTGACGCTGTCTCGCGGCACATTGGACATTTTACTTTCAGAACAGAGAGACGGACTACAAATGACTATTTTATTCCAAACTCTACAGAAAAGTCGTATTACGTAATAAGAAAGGGTTGTTGGAATTCTAGATTACTATGGAATTAAATTAAGACTGAGTTAAATAAAGATGAATACATTTTTTACAATCGTTAACGATAGCGACTATAAGTTAATTTAGAACTAGCCTATAGCACTCCTGAAGAACGTAGTTTTCATATAAAACCAAAAATAAGTAAATCGGACCACTAGATCCAGATATCTTAGCGTTTAAACAAACAAACAAAAAAACTCTTCCGCTTTATTATATAAATATAGATAATACAAATATTAATGTTTTTAGTGTGACTTTTACGATTTTTTTAAAAAACATGACAACAATCTAGATATACATACACTAGTGGACCCGGACGCGGCTCCGCCTGCTTGAACTATAAGAATATTTTCGCGTCGGTCATACTCATACTATGCCGCCCGAAGGCTAGGTCATTTTGAATCAGTGACATCTCCTTAATTATTTATACAGTAAACTATAATTTCAATCTAAATGAAATGCTAAAAGTGACTATTATATTTATTTTCATAAGGATGAATATCAAAATGTCGCGGTAACGGTTGCGTAGCGACGCGACGGTTGTTATTAACATGGCAGAATAAATTGCATGTCAAATTAGAAAGTACTTTAAAATATATTACTTTATATGTGTAATGTAATGTTATATAGCCTATAGCACTTCTGAAGAATGCAGCTTTCATACAAAAAAAACAAAGTAAATCGGACCAGTAGATCCAAAGATCTTAGCGTTCAAACAAACAAACAAACAAACAAACAAACAAACAAACAAACAAACAAACAAACAAACAAACAAACAAACAAACTCTTCCGCTTTATTATATTAGTATAGATATGTATACTGGAATCTTTGCAATGTCAAATTATTTCAGTTACGAAGTTATAATAAAATTTTACAAAATAACAAAACAGTTTTCCGCGCACTTGCGTAAGGCACTAAGGAGATATGTCGTGTACATCTAACAAGATATAAAACGGGCCAAGTTTGACAACTCCGCATAACGACTGTGGCCAACTTCTTCTGTTGCGAAACTTGTCTAATAGCTACCAACATTTGTGCCAACGGTTTATCTCCAATGACCCTCGGTACTTTAAATAGATGACAAACTTTGGCCCAACTTATACTTGCACTGTGACCTAATAAAGATATCTGACCTGTATTTAGTTTCAACTCCTCTGAGGTTATATTACCTGAGATAATGAGTTTATTTTGTCTAAAGGTTTAGTGCTAAAATATTTGTACTATTTAAAACAAAGCTAACGCAAATGTTTGTAATTGGAAATAATAAATTAAGTAGTATTTTTTTTATTCACGTTTAATTTTATTTTCTGCTCTCGAAACCAGCCGTGACGCAAAAGCACAAGCTTGCGATTGTTAACGCGAAAGGTTCTAGATTCCATTCCTACTAGGACTAGGTGCCCTCTGCCCAAACTTTATAAAGAATTAATCCGTTCTTCACTTACCACTACAAAAGATTTAGCATGCAGAGAAGCGGAATCCATAGTCATGTTTAGTCTAACCAAGCCGGTAAAAGGAAAATATTTATCATTTAAATATTCCCCAGAGTGTGGATGGAACTTATAGAGTCAATACGACGATATAACTTAGTAATGGACATGTAGAAAGATAAAACATGTAAAAGCTTTATATATAGGGTGGAATTGTCAGCGTCAAACTTTAAATGAAACCACAGTTTTAAGTACTCTATAAAAGCCTAATATAATTCGGAAAAAAAATAATTCCCAAAAATGAAAAAGTTTTTTTTTCAAACAAAATAAATAATAAAATTATCGTTTTAAAATAAAACGCCATTTGTAAAGTATAACATAGGCACGCACACACTTACCTGTCAAAGCGGCAACGTCGCATACGTATGTGTGCGTCACACGAAATACAGGTATGGATAAAAATCGTGAAATGAAAATAAAATCCTACGTCTAAACTGTTGAGATACCTTGATAATTTTTTTTAATTCTGGGTTTGAATTATTTTAACCTATATGCAGTTTCAGTAAAAGAAGCGCTGCCTCTTCCACCCTGTATATTAAAGTCCTTCTTACTAGTTATCGACTGCAACTTTCTCTATAAACATATTTTTGTACTCTGGTTTTCTCTACTTAAGTTCAGTTCCTAATTCTATTTTTTTTGAAATAATTAGCGACACAAATTATGTATATGTTATTCTAATGTATACGCTATAGAACAGAAAAGTTTCATCTAAATCCGTTCAGTAGTTTTTGCGTGAAAATGAAAGAACCTACCATCCGCATAAATTTTTCTTTTATACTATCAGTAGAATTATCAGATTTTTCTTATTGACAATCAAGGCTATTTAGAAAACTAAGATATTAACATTAAATAAATATGAAATTTAACGTCCACGGCAAGAATAGTTATAAAATACAGCTTGTCTGAAACATATAATAAAAAAACCTATACAAATAGCTATTTCTAAATAAGAAATTTAGAGCTAATTTTATTATACAATAGTATATTCAACTAACAAGAGAGCTTCTTAGAAATAAAGTTTGACCCATCTTTATCTTCTCACGTAATCTCTCTTTATTTGGCAACCTTGTCGTAGACGTATTGTTTACTTTGTTTTGTTAGGAACTAGAACAATTACTTCAAGCTGCACTAGGTCAAGGCATTTCAAGAGATCTGAATGTTGCCAATGTATGAAAATGTATACCAACTCCAATTTTTCCATGCTAAAATATCACTTACCCTAGAAATACGAGCTACATTATTCGCTGCTTCAGCATATTATTTGAATGAACTATTTCGCTTTGCGTTAAAATTTTTTTTCACGTGCTTTTGTTCATCACTACGTAGTTTTAACTTCAGAATGACCTAATTATCATATTTTTGCTTCATTCCAATTTATTTATTCTTTGAATTAAGACTTATTTTAAAATACCGTATAAAAAAGTGTTAAATGAGAAGTACTTGAATATATACGATAGTTCAGGCTTTGTATATCGCTTTGGGGAATACATTTTTAGAGTACCTAGATAGTAATTTCCTTAATCATAATTAATAAATTGGGGCATTCATTCTGCTGCACATAAAAAACGTTATTTTTTGTAATCATCACACTTGGCTTAAATAATATAGATTACTTGATATTTTTGATTTTTTTTTTTTATAAAAAGTTTTTACAAATAAGCTTTTAAAAAAAAATAATAATTGGAAAGCATTATTTATAAGATAAGTATATTTTAATTCAGTTAAACGACTATAAAAAATATGTACGTAATCGAAAAATGTAATTGTAATCGAATTATGTTCAGGTTAACGTTGTTAAAAAAACGGCCTTCGAAAAGTTCCGAAGCTTGTTTAATTAACTCATATATCTTCAAAAGGACCGAGTAAGAAACAAATTATAATTAAACCAGCTTCACGATATATCCCGTGCACAGCAGGGTAAGCAGAGGGAACCTAATGTTACCCAAGATACTCCGTTACCCATTTTCTGCCGAATTCTGGAGGCCTTCGTGTTGAGTGGCAGAACTCAACACCGTGCTTTGACCTTAACACCAGAGCGAAGAAAGGGAAATATAAACGTAAATAAATATATCACTTCCTCGAGTGGGGATAGAACCCACAACCGTCACGTTACAGTCACACCTTTGTGCCGCTGCGCCATGACGGCCTCAAAAAATTATAATGATAATATAAAAAGCATATTACACACAAATTAACAGAAATTTAATATTAAATTCAAGAAAGTTAACCAATAAACATAGCTTCCAATGCGTGAGTAATTGTCGTGTGAAACTATTCGAGCTACGACTCACCGCATTGCTACGAGCCGTAGCGAATTGCTACGAAACTCGGCGAGTGCCTTTGATACGCGTAGCTCGTAGCATTCTGAATTACACAAACAGTATATTATTCGATTGGAATAATATTCTACGATATTATTAATTTACATGAATGTGTTCATTTATTTGTGCAATAGTTACACGAACTGTTTGTAAATTGTAAACATTTATTATACAATAGTCGAAGTTTATTCCGGTAATGGAAATTAGTACAAAATATGGCGTTTTGTGATATAATCTCTACATATTATTCAAAATAATTCTTTTTTTGATTTGTTATAGCCGGTTGTGACCTATAGTTAGATTTTCAGGAAGAAAAGTAATATGTAAAATTGTTAGAGTAACTTCAGATTTGAGAGAAAGTACAGACGGAGACTTACTAAGGTAGGAATCAAAGTAGGTATTATACACCTATTTTGATCCATCATAAAATATCGTTTAAAATTTGTTTAAAAAAAACAACAGAAAAACAAATACGTACATATTGAAATTAATTTAAATAATATTTTAGAACTGCATTTTTTGCAAAAAGTATTTTATATAAGCACATCAAATATAACAACATTTCTCCGTATCAGGAGGATATACGAGTATATAGCTTAATTGGCTAGAGCACTTGAGCTCTTAATAGATGCGTCTTTAAATTCTGCTTTGTTCGAATTCTTAAGGGGTTTTTAAATAAATATGCTGAGTATCCTGCTTTGTTTGTACTTCATTATCCTATCCGGTAATCTTGAAGAACATAACAGTATAATAATAAAAACTATTGTCGCCGTGACGCAGCGGCACAGCGTGACTGTGGACGTGACGGTTGTGAGTTGGATTCGGGAGGATGAAATAGTTTCATTTTTTTCGCTCTAGTACAAGGAGCAGCGTTGATATCCGATACTCAACACGCAATATCTCAAATATTATACGGAAAAAAGCATCACAAGCTGCTTTACTTTACTTTTTTATTTTTTTTTGTAATGTTAGTTAATTTCGTTTTAGTTCACTTCAATTCAGTTCTATAGCAATGTTGTATTCTAAATAAAGATATTATTTTCATTTCAAAAGTTTAAAAAACTAACAATAATATACTTCACCAACTCTTCTTACGAGTTCCTATATGGAAATTACTCAATGGAAAACTTTTAAATAAAACTCTTATACTGGCGACACTGTGAATGGCCACGTCAAAGTTTCCTAGCATGCCTCAATAAAATTGATGGTATAGGATAAAATTTATCACTGTCCTCTACGTTTCTGTACTGTTAAAAGAGGACAGAAAATCTGCAGAAATACACCGTCTGTGGTGGTTTGTGCGTAATTGCGCAACTGACGCCAGGATTTTTTTATAAGCTTTTTAAAATCAATCCTCTGTGAATTCTTTTACGATATTGTATTCATATTTCACACTTCTTTTTAAATATAAAAAATATATTCTTAAAGTTTTTAAATAAAAAATAAAACACGAACTGCTTCTCTAAAATTAATACTAAGCTACTATTATTTGATAATTCTATTAGTTCATAATAGATAACACATCTATTTTTGTTTGCGGACAGCTTCCAATTCCATGAATTATAAATGAAATTGGCCAGAAGGAATATGGCTATTGGGTAGATAGCGAGGGCAAAGGAATCAATATCTGAATATAAAATATTTAAATAATTATAGTAGCTGGTAGGTATACAGCGGCGTAACGATTGTTCTCACTGTAGGTAATATATTGTGTATATTTAAATTTAAACTAAAAACTTCGAAATATTCCTTAATAATTATTAGGTTATATTGTTATTCTAATACACCTCATAGTAAAATAATATTCTTTTATTAAAATAATATTATTTTAATATTATTTAAATGAATTAAATTATAGTGCTTATGAAGAGACATGTCAAGGTGCAAGGGCACACGCGAGCTACTGTAAACGCGACAGGTTGTAAGTTCCATTCCCATTCGAAGGAATGAAATGTTTAATATTTTCTTAGCTTTGGTAACGGAGCAAACGAGGCGACGGTGTAGGGTTCCGCTGCTCAAAGTCATAATGGGAACAAATTGTCTTAACACTAGGTTCCCAGGTTCCCTGTGCCTACTCTGCTATATGTAGGGGGGGAAAGTAAAAAAAAACAATCAACACGACGCGCGTGGCGCTGCGCGCTGTGGGACGTCTGACCGGTAACGCTATGGTTGCATGTTGTACTTTCTATTGGAAGAATGAAAATGAAATGTAGTTACATTTAAATAATTTCAATCTATGCGGGAGAGTTACGAAAAGCTGCTTTATTTCTTTCTTTAAGACTATATTATGATTTTAAAACATAGACCTAATTCTTCATTCTAATTTACTTGACCAAAAACATTTCACTTCGCTCATTTCACCCCTTTTCACTGCAAAAAAAGCAATAAAAAGACAATATATCTCGTCAACAACGTCACGTACCAGAGAGGCCTATAATAAATATAAATCCAACAAGATAAGGCACAAGTTATTGACGCCGTCAACATATGTATGTGAACTTGTGTTCTGTTCGAAGATATATCGTTCAATTTGTTTATACGCGATACGACTGCGGGATAAATTTTCGGCAATTTATCGACACCCACGCATCAAAATAGATATATTGGATATCAAAAGAGATATATACTATATCTATTTAGATATGTCTGATATGGATATATCCGGAACGTTGATTCAGTTTATTTATAACTAGTGGACCCGGACGCGGCTACGCCTGCTTCAACTATAAGAATATTTATTAAATATATTCATTAAATTATTTTCAATTTTCAATAGAATTAGTAAGAAAATATAAGCTTAAATAATCAAAAAGAATAATAAGTAGATACACATTATTAGAAAAAAATTATCTGAGTTATTGAAATTAACCAACAAAAGGATTAAAAGTAACTAAAGGATAGATATTCTTAATTTTAGAAAAAGTACCTAAAGTTTTCCGTGCGTGCGTACATAGATATCGACTCTACGAAATAACTAAACAATTCTCTCTATTAAGCAGGATAATTTTAGCGGGCAATATCAAATAAAATAAGAAGAGAACCAAAGTGTAGCTTAAATTAATTATAAACAGCAAATAATTACATAAACATTTACAATAGTTCGAAAATGTATGAAATTATAAAACCGTACAACGTCATCTGCCCGTTCGCGTCGGTCATACTATACCACTCGTAGGCTAGGTCATTTCGAATCAGTGACATCTCCTTAATTATTTATTAGAATGTTATACAGTAAACTATAATTTCAATCTAGATAAAATGTTAATAGTGACTATTATATTTATTTTCATAAGGATGAATATCAAAATGTCGCGGTAACGGTTGCGTAGCGACACGACGGTTGTTATTAACATGGCAGAATAAATTGCATGTCAAATTAGAAAGTACTTTAAAATATATTAGTATATATGTGTAATGTAATGTTATATAGCCTATAGCACTTCTGAAGAATGCAGCTTTCATACAAAACAAAAACAATGAAAATCGGACCAGTAGATCCAGAGATCTTAGCGTTCAAACAAACAAACAAACAAACAAACAAACTCTTCCGCTTTATTATATTAGTATAGATATATTATGCTGATATTATTATCAGCGAATTTATGTATGTATTGATGTATCAACCACTGTTATTAATTATTTAAAGAATTATAATTTAATCAACAACTGCGACAATTTAAAGAATTATAAAAGTGATTTAAAAAATAATTGAGCCCTCAGTGGCACAGTGGGATGGCATCTGAATTCCTAAATAACTTTGAGACACGATAAGTGTGAACGATTATATGGGAAAAAATAGTAAGACATGTCGTCTTATTCTCACATTACCTAGTTATAATGTAAATATCACTAACTATGTATATAAAAATATTGTATAGGACAAATGGATACAGAAAGGTCAATTATACTTAACAGCTCTATTTAAAAATCTAATGAAAAATACAATTAAACAACACTTCAGGAACAACACTAAATATATTCAAATAGTTTGCTTACATCCAGTTATTTAATATGAACTAACAACATTACTTCTCATTACAAAAACCGTAACATTAGTTTCGTTTCACAAAATTTTACGATCATTTACTCTGATACACATCAACTTTAATACACCAAGTAACTCTACTGTTTTATGACGAGCTTTCAGATTTAAAAGAGCTTTTATACTAGCTTTGTTCGTTTTGGGTTCAGATATAAACTAGGTTGATATGTGTTGTTCGGAGACACGGAATACAATTTTCGTATAAGCTTTTACACCTCGTTTCATTCGTTGTGGGTAGATGTCAGAAATATCTTCCCTAGTTCACTACTATACATTTTAAGGAATTTACGTTTATCTTTTTAGATACTCGTAACATTGTAAGAAAAGAAGCTTCCTCTTTATAAACTTCACTATTATGAATGGTTTTTTATTAAAATAAAATGGTCATGAAGTGTTGCAAGCAAGAAAATATTTTAAACACATGGAAAGACATTTTAATTTATTTATATGATTGTCGTTTGAATATTAATACTAATGTTGCCACTAAATAAATTTACAAATATATTACTAATTACTGTTAGTCCATTTCAACTACATCTGCATTTGCTTGTGCAATGTATGTAGATAAATTAATTTTACTTAGGAACATTTTATATATAATATTTCTGTATGTGTGTTTGTCACCCTACTCTGACTAAAGGACTGAACTGATTTGGATGGAATTTATTAATGGAATTGCAATTTATTTGGTTATATTACAATAGGGAACTTGGAAATATAATTAGATCCCGTGAGTTGAAATTACAATTGGAGTGTACTGTAATAGACCAGCTAAATTAATAGAAATCAGAATATTAATTAAATAATATTTTTTTAAGTACACCTTATACAGGCAGATGGAACCTATGGTTAAGACACTGTGTTCCCCACGCACCGATTTTTCGAAACAATGCGTGTTGAGTGGCGGAATTCAACTCCGTGCTTAGCCTTGCCATTGCAATGTTTTGGTTGTTATCATTTATTATGTAAATATTTATTCGTAATACCATTATTTATCGTGCCATCTAATCATGACAGTCGAGTGTTTTAAGCAATTACAATAGATATCTAACTATAGATAAGCCATCGAACAACTTTACGTAGATAAGTTATCGGAACAACAATTCAGATTAGAATTTAAATGTACATAGATATATTTATATAAATAATGATTTAGATTTTTTTAAATTTTATATAACAATTTCTTTTGCAATTTCGAGGAATGCAGAGAGAAACTAGTGTCAAAATGGTCTTTTTTTCGTTTTTCTTTCAACACATAGCTTGTTTTTGAAAGAATTAATTCGAATATTTTTTATAGAGTTCTTATTTTTAGACTACTATAAATACTTTCAAATCATTTAATAACATAAAAATATCGTTATTCTAGGGTTCTACCCCACAACCCTATCCAACTGTCACAAAAAGAAGAATATCACGTATAATTTATTTATTATTCTAACAGTTTTCCTAACAAGTTAAACTGACAACTCTAAGCGAAGTTTCAAGAATTTTATGCAAATCATGAAACGAAATGCGAAGGAAACGAGAAAGTTTCGCTTGATAGTTTTAACTCATATTACTTCTGAAAGATATTTTAAGAAAATATGAATTTTGGATAGATATTTAATTATACGAGTGTGAGAGTAAGAACTAGCGGCCCAAAGTTAGTCAGGATATCTAATTTCTTATACAATTGGATGTTGCTGAAACATTTGTACGTATATGATGACGATATGATGACCATGGACAATTTTAAATGATACTCAAAATCAATTAATTTACGTTATATTTTTTGATATTAGCTAAATATATATCACTATAGAGATAGTTGTACAGCGACTTTCTAATAAACAACTCTTAAAAATTGATCTAAGAAAACGTAAAACAACTTTAAAAAGAAAATACATTTTGCAATACCTTTTAGTCAAGCTAACGAGAATAAATAGTTAAGTGAACTATTTTTAATTCGGTTACTTTGTAAAAGCGAAATAACTTTAGAAAGAACTTCAAGAGAGTACCCCACGTTTATAGGCCAGTACGTACCTATATAGCTTGTGAAGTAATAATGGAACGAGAGTGGCCAACTTTGCAAACTCCGAGACAACAGGGATGCCAACATGTTATTGTCAAAAATTCCAATGGTTAATCATCGCATACCGGTCAGCGGTCTGGACTCTGCATAGCCAGCATTCCTGGTTGTGGATATTGATTTCCATAACCGCAAGGTCGGGGTAGAATACGCGGTATCCTATCAATTAACGCCAATAATCGTTGTTAGAGTAGGCGTCAAAGTCGTTTTGCAACTAAACAATAATAGATACAGTTATTTATATTTTTAGATTTTTACTGAAAAAAAGGAAAATATCTGAATTTCTGACTATTTCTATCTACAAATTAGGTGTAGATAATGTTCCACCTGGATTCTATAAACTATTCATTATAATAATAAACATTGTTAATTTTTTACCTTATTTTCAAGTAATAAAATAAAATGTGACTAATAATATAAAATATTCTAATAATTTTTAAGTATATTGAACAAAAGTGAAAAATAACAAAAAAAAAAATATAATAATTTTTTGATATTTTTTCTTGTTTGTTAATTGGGAAATTCATTGGAAACAAATAAAAACTTACGCTTGGTCGAGCATAAATTTCACTTACTAATACAACTGGTAAATTACCTGAAACAGAAAAGTTTACACTTTTATAACGTTTGTTAAAAAAATACACTAAACATATATGATAAAAACGAATAGCCCCTATTCGTGGCGCAGAGGCACTAGGATGCGTCTTAAAGGGAATGCATAAACTATTAATGACGTTTAAATCAATCATTAATTAAGCTTTGTTGTTAATTTTGTTTATTATATAAAAACGAGAATGAAAATAACCAAATAATTTCTTATATCTATAGAATTTTCTACAAAAAATCTACAAATCCTCAGTTTAATCCTTCAGTGCAGCAGCTACTGTGCCTTGCTTCGGACAAAGACAAATCGCATTAAGAATGGAGCCAGTCAAAGGACCCTCGGCACCAAAAGTGGATTTCCTTTTCCGCCTTACGGATTTCGTCTAAAATCCACCGACCGATAACACTCGTTGATATAAAAGACTCATAGACACGCGAAGCTACAAAATATTTTTCATACATATGTGAAATTTTATAAGAAATTCAAGTACTTTCCTATGAAATTATGCTTCAACATATAGATTTATAAAAAAATAGTAGCTTCACGCTTTTCCTGCAAGACAGATTTCCGCGCGTTGTCTTGAATTTTTCATAGATGCGTAAAATTTATAAGAAAATATAAATACTCAAATTATTCTTCAATCTATTAAATCCTTCCTCAGTCAGTCCTTGAGTTAGTCCCTATGAACTGACATTATATTATTGTTTTAAGAAGTCCCGTACCAACTCTTAGGCTTGTAGTAACGTAGAGTTTAGATTAATTTGCAGTGACAATAAAAGACCAGTAGTAGTTAGTAGAAGTACCAGGTTCTAACTTTTATAATTCGTTGTGTTATTTTTAATAAAAAAAGAAGTTTAAAATAACTTTCTATTGGATTTCACCTTTTAACAGTAAAGATATGCAAAACAAATATGGCATTACCTAAACACTTGGTAATTGTATTTGTAATCACGAAGTATTTTAAAATCACTCTCTCTCATCAGTGATGAGTTAAATATTTACGCAATGTTTTAATCTAATCACACTCTCCTTTTTTGGAAACATTCAGCAAAAAACCCAGTGATAAGTCACTTCCTTTCCTGCCTACACTACAATATAAAATATCGTGGGTTTTCCAAAATCCAATACCGCACTATGTGTAACCATATAGTATTTATAAAAAGAAGCAGCTTCACACTTTCCTCGCCTAACAGGATAGACAGAAAAACCAAGTCTCATCTGTCAGTACGGCCTCCGCTATCATTGCACAATGATAGCGGAGGAATGAATGTCTTCCACGAGAGGGAATCAAATCCACTACCTCCTCGTCTCGGCCTCCACTACGGCCTCGTCTTCAAACAATGAATCTTTATCTTAACTTCAATTACACTTTTCATAGGATTCGATAGGTTAAATATTAGATACAAAAAAAACTTTATTTTTTGTGTTTTAACTGGAGTAGGTATTACGAGTGCAACAATATTAAAATAATTAAACTATATTATCACAACAACTGATATGATATGTCAGTGTTTATTTTCATACAAATATACGAGTATGTAGGTACATACTGTGCCCGCACAGTGTTCATATTACAAAGTATATTTGGTCTATATACATAATTATTATTTGTAACGGATTGTATAAACATTTATTATTTATCTCGATGAAAGTCATCTGGTTAAAATTTAACTCAGTTTATAATTTTAAAATTAACTATTAATTATTTCACATTTTAAAGATAGATCTTACAATAGGCATTTTTAATGGCATCTTCAATAAAAATATAACTAATATATCTAGGTGGTTGCTAGAGTGCATTATAATTTAACCTTAAAACATAAATAAATTTTGTTAAAACTAAAAAAAATACGCTAAAGTATCACCATATTTATAATATATGAGATAGCCCTTAGTAAAACTAAAAATTCCCATCAAAGTCTATAAAGAAGTGAAAATACAAATTCTATTTTCCTATACACGTAAATAACTTTAAGTGATTGCGTTGTAAGAGCCCGCTATAAACTGAAAAAGTGATGAGAGTTCTTTACTCGCGATTCAACCCTTTCCTTTCTTTTCATCCTTAAGCTATAAATATAAGGAAAAGCACCGTTTTTGTCTTGTCAATGACAAAAACTAAAAGCATAACAAAATAAAAAAATAGGTTATAGTATACAGATATGCATATACATACATACATTCATATCATATTACTGATGTTTTATTAAAATTTATTACTAAATTTATTATAAATTTCTTCATGCAATGACTGTTATATGTTTAAAATGAAAAATTCAAGAAAAATATGAAACCCGAACTAAATAGAGACACAATTTTCAATTAATTTTACTTATATCTAAAAAACGAATATAAAAATATTAGTCTCATTTCTAATTATCAATTATAAATAAATATTAATAAATTCTTATAATTAAATGTTTAAATAAATAACGTACGAATGTAGAGGCAAAATATTGGTTGTCTGTGGCTGTCAACCCGAGTGTAATATTCTAGCGCGAAATGACGGGTGACGGGTGACCTCATCCTACGGAAATGAAGACACTTGATAGACGGTTTATTAGCTTCTCCAACGGAGGCGACGCGACGCTCGAAGCGAGTGAATATACTTGAAGATGTTTGCAAAACATTATTTATATATTTATATAGTAAATAAGAATTATTGCTTCTATTTAAATATATGTTTTTATACGATATGTTAACACAACGAGATGATTTGGACGAAATTTCTATCAAACGCAGTTTTCATTTATTTAATTGATTTTCAAAATGGCTATAATTAGAAACCATAAAAAAAAATGCTTTAATTGCCTCATATACGCATTAAAATGTAAAAATTTTCCAACGAAGAAAAGTCAGATTCAAACCTTAGTGCAAATAATTTAGATACTAATATATTCGTAAATATGTATAACCAGTATGGAAGCAGAGTGTCTCATTAATATGAATAGAATATTCAGATTTTATTAAAGTCAATGTGAACGTGGAGGTCAGAGCTGTTGATATGAGGAGATAAACGGTAAGTGTTGGAGCAATAATTTAATTTACATGTTTATATATATATATCAAAGGAAAGGGGGACGATGTGTTAATAAAATTATATTGTACTGTAATGAAATACGGAATTTATAGTTTATATATACTCTATATGTATACAGCTATTTTTTCTTTCAAAATATAATTATTTTCATATAACAAAAACTGATTGAGGCCAGTCCAGAGGTACAAGCGAGTAACTATACACACACGCGACAGGTTGTGGATTCGATTCCCACTCGAAGAAATGAAATATTTAATATTTTCATTTCTTATCTCTGATTTCGAGGCAAAGCGCGCGGTTGAGTTCCGCCACTCAACGATACTCACGCAACGCACCCCAAATGCTCCTCTTCTTACCCTGCTAAATACTGGATACAATGTAAAACAATAAGAAAATAAAATATGAATTGTAGAAAAACATATTACTTTTCCAACACGTTTATAAATTAAATCTATGTATAACTCGGAAGCAGCTGCCGAAATCATTCCATCCCATAAACCTCATTCTGGTCCATGTGGTGCCAACAACTGCATGCTAAAATGTCAGTTGTCGTTTCAACGGTTACAACCTCCGTTGACGCATATAACGAAAATTGAAAATGTTTATTTAACATTCATGTATTTAATTCAAATCTATACTAATATAATAAAGCGGAAGAGTTTGTTTGTTTGTTTGAACGCTAAGATCTCTGGATCTACTTTGTTTTTGTTTTGTATGAAAACTGCATTCTTCAGAAGTGCTATAGGCTATATAATATTACATTACACATATATACTAATAAATTAAAATACTTTCTAATTTGACATGCAATTTATTCTGCCATGTTAATAACAAACGTCTACGCGACCGCGTTCGTTACCGCGTCATTTTGATATTCATCCTTATGAAAATAAATATAATAGTCACTTTTAGCATTTCATCTAGGTTGAAATTATATTTATATAGAAATTATATTCTTATATCTCAAGCAGGCGTAACCTCGTCCGGGTCCGCTAGTGATTTATAAAGGCAGTCGTGGCGCATGGGCACAAGGGTGTGAATGTAAAGTGACGGTTGTGGGTTCGATTCCCACTCGGGGAAGTGAATTATTATTTATTGATATTTTCATTTCTCCGATGTTTTCATTTTCATAATGCAAAGAATACCAAGACAAAAGTTCATACATTTTACTCTTTTCTCTTCTCGCATTTTACTGTGTAAACAGAAAAAAACTTGGCATGTAATCACTGTTTTACACTCTATTTACCCAAACACATAAATAAGCCATTAAAAAGAGACAACCAATATCCCGTTAGGTTAACTAAAACAAGAAACCAAAATATTTAAAAAAAAATCCACGGATTAGGATTTGATCTATCGTACGAAATCAGGCACGATCCTACTTCGTGACGACTACTTTTAAAATACACCAGTTTTATATGTTTTACATCCGCATATTGAACTGGAACTCCCATGACACGTCAAATAACGCGTTTATTTTGGTGTCCTTGTACATTTTGATACTATAAAATAAATCATGGCAGAATAATAAATTATTATTTATAATCTTCTTTCTAATTATTGATAAATTATTTACCTCCTATGTATATACAACTTAAACAAGTTAAGTTATCTGTATGTTAAATTTATTATACTGGTAGGTACCTACATAATTACATATTCTTTTGAATAATTACGAAGGAAGAGCATTATCTAAATTAAATTAAATGAAAAGATTAAGAAATAATAATTCATTTCCCACAGTGGGGATCGAATCCACAACTGTAGCGTTCAAAATCTTACATTATAGGCATTTCTTTTACGTAAAAATGATGAAATGTTTATACAATAAAGTGAAAACAGAGTAAATATTGTTGTACAACGCTATTTGAGCACAGTCTACGGGGCCCATGAAAAACATTATTTGCTAAAAGATAAGCAAATAGATTAGCCACTTGTGAAGCACAAAAGATCGAATACGATAAGTTAATATATAAATATTAGTTATCTGGCGGAAGAGTAGCATTAGTTTTAAATAAAATTATCTATATCTATCTATCTATGGTTATAATAAAATCGTAGCGGGTCGTTGTCTGTATGTTAATTTCAAAAGTTTATAAATAAAATGAAAATAGTATCAAATAGCTAGGATCAGATCTACGTTAATTTAAAGAACTAGATACGAAGCATATTCTACACGGCACCTTTGAAGCAACTAAAGTAAATATAATGTTTGTCCATACTAGCAAAGGATTTTTCTATTAAGGAGCCTACATCTTGCCCTGACATATTTGTGGATTGACGGAAATTACATGTCTACGTAGGTAATACCAAATGTACGAAATCATACGGGACGATGGATACTCATCACGAGTGAGGTTTATTGTTTGATCAGTAATAGAACGTACGTTTAGAGATTTCTGCACGTCTTTTGGGTGTGTTCTTAGTATTCCATGGATTCCCGATAGGAGCTTCCCAGTGCCTGGGAATTGCATCCCAAACATGGGCTTAAGGAGCGCCTATAAAATATATCTACTTTACCTAACTGAACCCAAATGATTTCACTTTCTACAATTGACAGTTCCAGAAAAGTCACAACGTTTTCAATATTTCTCACATTCATACTCGGTGGCGTGACCCAACGCCACAGTTTATTTAACATATCAGTCTATATTTCGAAGTTTTTTTAGTATAATCTATATTTTTAATAAATACAGTTGATAATATCATTATCAGCTTATCTCCATCTATATTATAGGCCTCCAATGGACAACTTCCAATCAGGATGAACACCGATACTGCCAAGTACATAATATATCGCTACTCCACCAATCTGGACGTTCCACACCGATTATAAAAAAAACGCTGTATCCCGCACACAGCAGGGTAGGCAGAGGGAACCTAGTACTAAGAAACTCCGTTCCCCGCTTTCTGCCGAATTCTAGAGGAATGCCTCTAGACTCTAGAGTCTAGAGCATGTTGAATGGCAGAACTCAACGCCGCGCTTTGTCTCGACACCAGAGCAAAGAAATGGAAATATAAACGTAGATAAATATACCACTTCCTCGAGTGGGGATCGAACTCACAACCGTCGCGTTACAATCACACCCTTGTGCCGCTGCGCCATAACAGCCTATATGATTTTATCTTTATAGCATCTAGCAGCATTATTTATTTAATTTTTTCAAGCCCATCATCAGAACTGTGGACATATTTTATGTGTCCCTTGATAATGTCCACGCTACGAGACATTTTATAGCTAAAATGGGCCTACAGACCTCGTTGTTGTAATTTAATGACTCCATTTATGAACTGCACACCAATTTAGTTCGAAATCAAGGCTGGTACATCATGAGGACATTAATTCGTACTAAAATGATTTAACCTTGCGAACTGTAACAAAGCTATTACGGAATGTCTTTATATTTAATTAAATGAACGGCCTGTTTGCAATCATTAGCAATCGACAAATTATATGATTTTTTTCTTATTTTCAAAATATAGAGAAGTTTTTTCTTATTTTCAAATGAAAATATATATGTATCTAGTACTTAATTAAGATAACTATTTCAATATAGTTTTTTTTTTATATAAATTCATACAGTGTACACAAATTGAAAGTACGGTTACCGCGTATTGGTAAGGTCTACTTCGTAACTTATTTTTAAGACAAAGAGAATTAGATGGGGAAACTCTACGCAACCTTACTCTCTGTCTAATGAGGCACAGGAACACGAAACTATTTTAATGTGCAATTGGATCCACTAGAGAAAATCTAAATGTATGTACGCAATTGTAGGAAAGACTCATCCCAATTGCTTAATTACGATATACCTATTATCAAATTTTTATTTTATCTTTATATTAGTAATAACTAATAACTAAAACAGTACTAAAACAGATATTTTCCATAGTTCAAAACATATATCATATTCATTCACTATGGAAACAAACGAAATCGAACTCAATTAGCTTGACTGAACGTGTTTAGGCACTAATAAATTGGGGCGTGGACGGTGCGGCGGCAGTCGGCTTGTGAAGTATGGCACCTGCCAATGTCGCTTGTTGCTTGCCAATTAAGCTGATGGGTATCAGGAAATGGAGATTTCAATTAATTTCATTAATTAGTACGAAAGGTTTTGTTTATATTACGAAGCCTTTGTGCATTAGGCTGGTAATTTTGGTGAAATATTTATAAGAATTAAGTAGGTATTAAAAATTCTAATTAATAATCTAAGTTAAATAAATATTTTTCCTTCATTTAATAAAACGAGCAAGGTCCAGTACTCAACACGCAATTACTGAATCTAATTCGGGCGGAAAGTAGAGAACAGAGTATCTTGGTGGTAGGTTCTCTTGCTTACTCTGCTGCAAAGGATAAAGCGAGAAACTAAATTAAATATAATTATAAACGTGAATACATGGGATTAGTTCCCTTAATGCGCTGTGATCTCTTTACAGGGCACATGCTTTTTTTCTATTAATTAAATCTTCATTTTATCTCCACTGCGATTTAATACAAGCAAAAAAAAAGAGTAATATAAAAATTGGCTAAATTTAAAATGATACGAGTTTAGTTGTTAAAATTTTTCCAATTTTCCGTGTCTCATTTGTCTTGAATAAACTATTCTTCAACTTAAAAGTTAGAACCGACAAAGGTCTGTTCTATACTCTATCTTTCCAGGGGGTAAGCGAGTTCGTTCGACCGTAATCTAATCATTAGTTACCATAAAACGGAACGCCTCGAAGGCACAGTAGGTGTGATAAGCAAAGTTAGACACGCCACAACAACTAACTTGTGCGGTTTAAAAAGCAAAGTTTAAAAGCTAAGTTGATACTTTTCGTTGTTGTACGTTGTTACTTAAGATTATATTATTATAGCGACCCGCCCGCGGCTTCGCCTGTGTGAACTATGTTATCATTAATTTCTGTCTCCATGAGTACCTACGTCCTATAAGTGACGTCCATGTACAATTTGAGACTCCTAGCATTTGTAGTAACGAAGTTTCATACAAACTTTCAACCTCAAAAACAACCCCTTAGAAGTTGAATATTGCAAATTCCCGTCTTAGCAAGCACCTACGTCCTATAAATAACTCCTATGCAAAATTTGAGATTCCTAGCACATGTAGTCTCTGAGATTTCGTGATGAGTGAGTGACCTTTCGATTTTATATATATAGATTATCTTAAAGCTTTCACTATAATAATTATGTCGTTTCAATATTATAATAAATATTTAAACAACAGAACATTTATTAAATATATTTTTAAGAAAATTTTCTCTAGAATTCGGCGGCAAGTGGGGAACAGAAGTGTCTTATTAAGAACGCAGTGTCATAACACTAGGTTTCCAGGGGCTCTCAACATACCCTGCCATGTGCGGGATACAGCGTGAAGCTTAAAAAAAAACAGCTTTTGTTTAGACATAATTTTTCGCACAAGTCTGAATGTGATCGAACGTTGCGATGTGTTTCTTGTCTGAGACGTTTATTAAGACCTCCCAAAAAGGCTTTAAACAGACGGGAGTCGGAGAAAAGAGTAACTACACTGGATGGAGGGATAGTGAATCAACTCTACCAATAACTCTTTTTGCTTACAAAATAGAACACATTTTCAACAAAATAATGATTCAGGGCGTTATTTTAAAAGAAAAGTAAGATCAAAATAATATACGAAAGCGATTTAAAGTAACTCCCAGACGAGGGTAAAGCCTCTTTTCAATACCTGTCTACATAATTTGTAGAAGCCGCTTACTTCCGCATATCTGTCTGTTCACATTTCATAAAGACATTTTTAGACAAATATTAGATAGACATTATTATATTAAAAATAGTTTTCATATCTATATACAGGGTTGCCTGGGCTAAGTGGCGGGAGGTCACTGGTGTGGTCTGTGATCGCAGGATACCGTCCAAACTCTTATCCGGCCAAGGAGATTATGATCGATGCCTCCAGACTCGTGCATGACGGATCCAAGTTACCTGAACTTTTCCGACTTAGGGGCTGGCCCAGGACTTATAAGGATAGTGCTCGAGTCCGAGCTCTCGCAGGCCATATCCTCGGTCTTTGACACATTGCCAATATGCATTTCATTCACGGAGAATGGTTATGTAACGCAAATGCCGCAGCTAGAATGTATCGGAAAAGATACCAAAACGTTGAACGTCATCCCGATTATCGTGTATTTAGATTTTTCTCTCTTCAACAAAGAAGTAATTCAGCAAATGTCGTACCATTTCGGAATCCAGATTAAATGCGCCAACTTTTAAAGTTACTTGCAAAAACAGTGTAGTACATTTTTTTTATAGTACAGTCGGTTAAAGTTGGGTGTAGTAAATATTTTGAATTTAATGTTTGGCAAAAACACCACATTTTATTGAAAACTGATGCAGGTTATGTTTCAATCTTAAACTGTAATTCACAGAAGGGTTACTCACGATTACATTACAGAAAAAAAATGAAGAAAGAGTAATTATTTGTAGTCCTGGGACTTAGAAAAACCATCACAGGGTGTCGGTTTTCCGATATTTTTAAAATCAATATAATATGAAAAATACATGACAAAGATTTTTTTTTATATTTTTCTCATAACTGTCACGACTTGGTCTATCACCTGGTTTCGTTTTATCGTTGACTCCTGGGACACCTGTATATAAAATCGAAAGGTCACTCACTCATCACGAAATCTCAGAAACTACATGAGCTAGGAATCTCAAATTTTGCATAGGAGTTATTTATAGGACGTAGGTGCACGCTAAGACGGGAATTTGCAATATTCGACTTTTAAGGGGTTGTTTTTGGGGTTGAAAGTTTGTATGAAACTTCGTTACTACAAATGTTAAGGAGTCTCAAATTTTGCATGGACGTCACTTCTATGTCGGTAGGTGCTCATGGAGACCCCTGATCCGGCGATGGAGGGGGGACCTGGGGTCTCCGGCGGCAGGTCTAGCGACAGTGGAGGCAGTTCGCCCACACTTGGATCGCTGGGTTAAAAGGAGGTTTGGTGTCCTGACGTTCAGACTGGTGCAGGTTCTGACGGGGCACGGTTGTTTCGGTAAGTACCTGCATCAGGTTGCACGTCGGGAGATGTCGCCGGTGTGCCATGAGTGTGATGCCTCCGTGGATTCGGCGCATCACACTCTGGCTGAATGCCCCGCTTGGGCCCCACAACGCCATGCCTTGATGGCGGTAGTGGGGAGGGACCTCTCACTGGCCAGTGTGGTAGGGGCTATGCTGGACTGTGAGAGGAGCTGGTCTGCAATGGTCTCCTTCTGCGAATCAGTAATCGCATTGAAGGAGGCCGCGGAGCGGGTGCGCGAGTCCAGCTCGAACGCAGATTCGCTCCGCCGCCGTAGGCCAGGGGGTAGAAGAAGGCGGTATGCGCATCTTCTATTCCCCCTACCCTAGAGGAGTTACCGCGGGAGGGTCAGGGTGATCTTCCTTCAGGTTATCAAGGCTGCGGATGCCCTAGGAGAAACCCCAGGGCACCCAGAAAGCGACGATAGCCTGCATAAGGCCTTCCACCGAGGCGTCGTAGTAGCATGCGCGAGCGATCCTGCGGCGTCTCATTTTGGTGGAGAGGGTTCCCGCTGGGTTTTAGTGGGTAGGATCGGTTTTACCGATGAGTCCCACAGTACCGCTCATCCGTAAGGCTCGCCTTCCGTATGGGCGGTCTGCGTAAATGCATTTCCCAGCGACAAAAAAAAAAAAAAAAAAGGTGCTCATGGAGACAGAAATTAATAATATCGTAGTTCACGCAGGCGAAGCCGCGGGCGGGCCGCTAGTAATTATTATATAAGTATGCAGTAAGCACTATCTTTTATTCTAATGTGGTGAGATATATTATTATCTAAATTAACTTTACACAGATATAGGTTTCTTTTTATAAAATAGGTATGTAAATAGTAGAGGTAACATGACAAAAATATTTGAGGCCGTCATGTCGTAGGGGCACAAGCGCGTGACTATAAACGCGACGGCCGTGGTTCGATTCCCACTCTTTTCTAAAACAAGTTTAATAAGGTACCTCATATTCGCTTTTAATTTAACCATAAAAAGAAAACACAAATATTTCCATATGTAATAAGAATCTACAAATGTATGTATTTATAACACATTAACAATTAATATATAGCAATTAGCAATTAAAAATAAATAATTCACAAAAACAAGTTTGTTAGCAGATAGCATTTTATGTCGATTTAAATAATTATCACACAGTCATGTATTAATTCAATTCTGTAACAATGTTTCTCTTTAATCGTTAACCGCAATTCAAATGCCATAACAATATTTTATGGGTATTTTTTATTATTTAATAATAAATAAATTAACTTAAATTAACTAATTTTTAGTTCGACATTCTTGAAATAACATCTCAAGCATATATCATATATCAAAGAAAATATGTATGAAATATTTAATTTCCTCAACTTAGAATCAAACCTACAACCTTTCGCGTTTACAGCCAAACGTTTATGTTATTGCGCCACGCCTGGCCTCTATAATAATAGATTGTAGAAAACTTAAATTTGGTTCGTTACCTTGGGGGAGTCCAGGGGAGTTCTCGAAATTTCTACAGGAACGATAAAAAATGGGTTTTTACATTCTTTGCAAACGACGCTGCGGGCTGCAGCCAGTATGTTAATATAACCCTAATATAATGTGCTAAATATACTTAAAGAATATTTAATGTTTTTTTTATAAATTTGCATTTTAATCATATTTTATTTGTGTTGTAAAACGACTATTATCACATAATAAATATGCATTAAATTTGATACATTTACATGAAATAAAATTAAATGTATCTATGTATATTATTAGCATTTATTTACAATAAATTCTTTATCATGTATTTGTGCTATATAAATTATTAAGATACCAAAATAATCATATTTTTCCTCTATAAACATTAACCTAAGTTCTCTAATACGATTAAAAAGAATAGGTATGTAGTATTATACAGATAATAAAAAAATAAACGAACACATAAATGAATACAATGGATATTATAAAAAAAAATATATAAACACTAATAACACATTGATTACTTGTCGACTCATTACAATAGCCAAGTTGTTTGTTTGTCGTACATAAAACTATTGTATTTATCATTTGACACGTAATAACGTACCGGTATTTAATCGGTCAATGTTGTTACGGTATATAACATTTTTATGGAAGAAGTATAAATTAAGTATGTAATTAAAAATTAATTATTATTAGGTTGCTAGAGAAGAAGTTACTAAATCCTTTTCTATTTCTTCTTCATTGTCATGCTGTATCCCGCACATAGCAGGGTGGGCAGAAGGAACGTGCGAACCTAGTGTTAAAACATTTCCGTTACCCCCATTCCCCTGAATTCTAAAGGTATTGCGTGTTAAGTGCGCGGAAAACAAATATATTAAATATATCATTTCCTCGAGTGGGAATCGAACCCACAACCTGTCCCGTACGGTTGTGCCCCTGCGCCACGACTGGCCTCAAATTACTGAATATTTTATTATTTTACCATGCGGATGTCGGTTGAGCAAATCATAGCAGTGCCTGGGAACTGTGGCCTAAAACGTTTAGGCTCCTTCGAAAAGTCATTAACGGTTGCCTCTACAATTTTAAATGAACCTACTAACGCCGTCTTGGAAATACGTTCTAGATATGAACTAATGATAGTTTCAGACAGTTGTTTTCCTTATTTACATAAATATAATATTATATACAAACGAGAAAAACAAATCGTGCTACGGCCCACGGCCAAATTAGTACATTTTGAAGGCAACCACTTTAACTCATAATATGAATGTACCTATACGGCGAAATTTCCTTCAATTTGCACATATTTTTTTTTGTTTCGGGAACCTGGGAACCTAGTGTTAAAACACTCCAGTCCCATTGAGACACTTTCGTTCCCCACTTTCCGGCGAATTCGAAGGCTGAATTGTTTAACCTCCAGAATTCGGCGGTAAGATTCGACGGTGCATGCGTTTACGCGCTTTTGCCTCGTCACCTCGAGAATCTGGGAATCGAACCCACAACCTATTGCATTTACAGTCACACACTCGTGCGTAAAATATTAACAATATAAACACATACATATGGAAAATATATATAACCTACAAAGCAATACGTCTTACACTATTATCTCCAGTAGATAATACCGTAAACACATTCAAGGCTCCTAGTGCATTAATAACTCATACGTTTCTATGTAACCCGTAGCCGATGTAATTAGCGTTGTTATTAAAACTAATTTATGCTATTCAAGCCATTACAAACATTAACATTCGTTTTTACAAAGATTACTGTTACTATATTACATATTACTAGATATTAGTTGAAAGACTCGAACACGAACGAACGTACTAGAGATGGTCTTTGTGTTGTTATTTCAATGGAAGATGTTTACATGTGTGTATTAATATATACATATTACTAATAGATCTTGCATAAGTTGAATATAATACTTATATTATATTCAAGTTATACAAGATATTAACATAAGCTATAATGGGTACAGCAAGGTAGGCAGAGGGAACCCAATGTTAACACTCCCTTCCACACTTTCCGCCTAATTCTGGAGGCTTGCGTGCTGAGTGGCAGAGCTCAACGCCGCACTATGCCTCGTTACAAAATTAGACGGAAAGTTGGGAACAGAAGTATCTCAATGAGAACGGAGTCTCCTAACACTAAGTTCCTAGGCTCCCTTTGCTTACAATACCATGTGCAAGATACAGCGTGAAGTTGAAAAAAAGTTTCTAACACATACATAAATACATACATAATATGTTCTCTCTAACATAACAGTCCCTACAGCCGGTTTGAAGCCTGTATAATTCTGAGACTATTCTAACCACAAGATTACAAGTAATCCTATTATAAGTCAAAAGTCAAGGCAGACGTTTCTTGTGACGTTGGCAACGAGTAAAAAATAAAGTAACGTCTCTTTCATAAAGCATTATAAACTTAAACTACTAATAGGCCAGTGGAGAGGCCACTAGTGGCTCAGAGGCACGAGTGTGTGACTGTTAACGTGACTAATTGTGGGTTCAATCCCCAATCGGCGAAATTATATATTTAATATGTTCATTATTCGCTACTCACCACATAATACCTCCAAACTTCGGCGGAAAATGACAAACAGAGTGTCTCAACACTAGGTTCCCTTTGCCTAACCTGCTACGAGATACAGCGTGAAGCAAAGAAAACAACTAACTGATAACATTAAGGAGTTTTTCATTCTTTTCAGCCAATACTTCCAATTTTTACTTCAGAATTCCACCAGGGGCGCCAACGTCCGAGTCACGCAGTGCAAATAAATCTTTCGTATTGAATAATAAACTGGCTCGGAAATAGAACTTAACTAATTGATTCGTGCTGTATTGGAAAGGAAATTGGTAATACTGTAGTCTGGTATACGAGTATATCTATCAATGCTAATGTAATGGTTTCTTTCATTATTTAACCAACTTTAAGGAAGGAAGTTATCAGTTTGACATGTATGTTTGTATATGGTGTTGTTGAAATCGGATAATATTTACATATTTACTTTTCATTATTTAATTTCTATGATGTTAAGCTCTTTTTTACAGTTTATTGCAATGCAAAGCTCGGCTATGGCCTCCATGATTCGGCAGAAAGTGGAAAACAGAAGAATCTTAATGGGATCGGAGTGTCTTACCACTAGGTTCCCAGGTTCCCTGTGACTAGAAATGTCTGCGTACAATAAACATAAGTATTATTCCACAGATAAGATATTTGAAAACTATTTGCATACAAATTGTCCAAACGATTTAACAATTTTGTGGAGGACCATTGAGGGATTGGATCACACAGCACGACCGTTAATTGTGTTGTCGGTGTCAAGTTCAACTCGGTAATAAAACCGCGGACTAACATAATGGTTGAGTAAAGAGCTTGGACCTATTCAGATTACTAGTTAATTAATTAAGTTTTTCTTTCAGCTTCACGCTGTATCCCGCATATAACAGGATAGGCAAAGGAAACCCAGTGTTAAGACACTCCGTCCTCTAATTTCCGCTCAATTTTCGAAGCAATGCGTGTTGAGTGGCGAATCTCAAGGCTGTGCTTTGCCTTCTTATCAGAGGGAAGAAATCAAAATACTAATCTATATATATAAAAGGACTTGTCCTCACTGACTGAGGTAAGACGCACGCACAGCCGTAACCGCTGTGCGTAGAAACGTGAAATTTGGACGGATGCTTACTTTCGTAATCTGGACATCCACTAAGAAGGGATTTTGAAAAATTTTAACTCTAAAGGGATGAACTAGGGGTTGAAAGTTTGTATGGAAAAAAAATTAAATCGGCACCGATTTTTATAAAATTTGAATTTTAGATTTTTAAACGTATTTAATTGAACACGTGTTTCATGGTTTTCTAGAATTCTTATAAGTATAAGGGTAAGTATAATATTATTCTTATATATAAATATAAGAAGAAGGGGTTGAAAGTTTGTATAGATTTTTTCTTAAATCGGCACCAATTTTTATAAAATTTCAAATTCACATTCTTAAAATTATTTAATTGAACACATGTTTCATAGTTTTCTAGAGTTCTTTCCCTATTTGCACTCAAATAAAGGGTTGAAATTTTGTATGGAAAATTCTTTAAATAGGCACCGATTTTTATAAAATTTGAAATTTAGACTCTTAAAAATATTTCATTGAATATATGTTTCATGGTTTATTAGAATTCACCCCTAAATACGCAAGCGAAGCTGCGCGCGTCCGCTAGTTATTAATAATTCATTTCCCCGAGTAGGAATCGAACCTAGAACTGTCGCATTTACATTAACACGAGTAACTCGAGGTAATTAATTAAAATGATAGATTTGTATGTTTACAATAGAATTACTATATACTAACATATATACATATGCTTATGCTTGTAGTCGTATGATAGTGCATATTAATTAGTCACTATATTTTCAAGCTAAATATGGCGCATGTCGTAAGACTTCTTGATTCTAGCCATAATATTTATTGATGTCCATATTTTTAGATATAAAGTAGAAAGTATCAGCTATTCGGATTCATCTATATTTTTTATAATTCTATCTTTAATTATACTATTTGTGTTTTAATGGACATTATATATTCTTTAAAATCTACATATCTACTAACATAAATTTTGTTTATCCGTGCGTTTGTGCAAGCTAAACTCAGAAATTGTTTAACCGATTTAAATGGTATTTTGGCTAGCTTCCTTTAACATTTTTTTTTTAATTTCAATTGGTTTATAAAAATATAAAAGTTGTATCAATTTAAAGTATTTAGTTCGACAACATTGCTAACAAAATTTTATTAAATAGGTTAAAACTTTGATTTCCAGTGCAAACATA
Source organism: Heliconius melpomene melpomene (assembly GCA_000313835.2). NCBI lineage: Eukaryota > Metazoa > Arthropoda > Insecta > Lepidoptera > Nymphalidae > Heliconius > Heliconius melpomene. The sequence continues at coordinate 61,165 of HE671795.1, forward strand.
ATGTCTTTAAAACGATAATATTATTAGAACACGAAAGATTGATTCAGATTAGTAAATTAGTAAAGTGTAGTTAAAGAGGGCGAAGCCGCGAGCGGGTCTCTAGTATAATACAAAATTACCAAACCAAGCGCATCTAGTGATGCGAAACCCCAAATCGTTTAGATTTGTTAATTTTCCACTTGACTGACGCCACCCGGTCCCTAGTTAGAAACAAACACAGAAAGCGCTAGAAGCGTCTGGTTTTCATTCGAGCAACTCAGTTTTTAATATCTTGTCTGAATGAAAACTAAAAATAAAAGCAGTCTGGCTTTATCGTCATTTAAACTTATCACTACCGTTGCCTTTGCCAGTGGAATGAGTAAATTTATCAAAATGCTAATAAAAATTCTATTTATACAAATATAAACTACAATTTCTCGTAATTTACATACATAGATAAGAAAATTAAATTTGAGAAACATGCCAAGGATGTTGTGTAACGATAATAATTTAATTTAATTATTATACATATGTTTATTGTGTGTCTGTCAAATTAACAAGGAATTTCATTCTCCTGGAAGGCAGTATTTTAACTGGATCTCTCTTAAACATGCATTTTTCTATTGTATAATATTATAACTTTTTTTTTACCGTACAACCTCTTTCGTGAGTTCTCCATTCAACGTGACACTGTCGAAGTGATTTTGTGCTCAACTGGCACGCTCGGAACGCCATAATAGAAAGAACAGAACAGAACAGAACATTCTCCTGGAGAAAAGGAGGTCCTCCTACTTTTTAACACAAAAAGTAAACTTAAAACTAACTTTATTACTATAATATAACTTTACTATTATGGTTTTGTAAAAATTTCGTCGTATGTCGTACTTTCGGTTAAATATATTGAATTACAAGAATTTTCATATTTGAATTTTCGAACTCAAAAAATGGCACAGTCTCACGTTTGTGCCTCCGTTGGCACAACTGGCTTCAAATAAAAATAAAATATAATATATATCAAATAATATTTACATTGTATATCTATTGATAAAAATCAAGTCGTTAAGCATATAAGCATCAAACTTATAAAACACTTTTAACAATAGCGATAAGATAAACTACTAACTGTACAAATTTGACTGGCAACTTTTTTGTGAGGAGTGTGATTTACATATTTAATAGATGGATTATGCGGTACATCACGTCATCAAACAACTATTTAAGTGGGGAGCAGAAGTATCTTGAAGGGGAACGTAATGTCTTAACATGGGGTTCCCAGGTTCCTTCTGCCTATCCTACTATGTGCAAGATACAGATGTTTAAAAATAATACATATATGTATAGTTAATATTATAATGATGAAGAGTTTATTTGGTTGAACACGCTAACCTAAGGTAGGTACTAGTCCAAATAAAAAAAAAGTGTCCATTTATCGAGATATATTTACAGGTCAAGTTACCTCGGATATCTAGAGTGTGTCAAATGCCATTCACAACTCGGCTATTTACATTTGATAACTATAAGTCAATGTTAGTTATACTAAACATTTATTGTGAGAAGCCACAATCATTTACCAGAGGCAGCGAGAACCTCAGAACCCTTCCTGTTAAGACACTTCCGTTCTCCACTTTTCGACGAACTTTAGAGTTGCGTCATTTTGCTTTGATACCAGGGCGAGGAAATGAAAATATTAAATATTTAATTTCCATTTATTTAATACACAAATTAAATAGTTGAGCACATGCTTCCTAGACACAGAAGCTGTAAGACCATATGCTAGGTTCACCTAATTCGGAGACACCACATGCTATATCCGGATGCATTATTCATACCAATTATAATAGCGTGGCGGATACAGACCGACAAGCTAACAAGCTAAATACTAATATACTAATTATATAAAGGAAAGATTGGAAAATTAATTACTTTTACAACTTTTATTGATTACTAGCGAGACACACGCGGCCTCGCCCGCTTAAATTTATTGTCGTATTATAGCCCAATTATACAAGTCTTTACATGAATTTTAGCCTACATGTTATTCTGACGTATATATAACCTATATTACTTTAAAGTTTCATCTAAATCCGTTCAGTAGATTTTACGTGAAAGTGGAAAAAGCATCGATCCTTACAAACTTTTATTAGTAGGATAGTTGTCTAGTTAAGAACCGAGGCAAAAAAAATAATTATGGTATTTTTATTTATTCTCAATTTAAACATTATTAACTGAGTAACGGTCAAGGCTTGATTTTGTCACATAATTTTTATGCGTGTTTGACTGAATACTTATATTTATTATTTAAAAGTTTTTTTTTAAATATAGTAACTTATTCAACTTTACAAGGACATAGCCGGCAAGGCAAGTGAATCCAGGTGGTGTTTACACCCGACTGTTATACGCAGCACTTCCATCCAAGGGGAAATTCCTTAAAGTATGTATATGATATAAAATCATGTAGGTACGCTTCACAATCTCAACCTCATGTTATAGCGGGACAGCATCAACAAATAAAGTTACAACTCAGAGTTCTTCTAATTTAATTACGTTTTTACATTCACATTTTATCGAACGAAACGAATCGAAAACATCGCTTAAAAACCTCATTAAACTCCACAAAAGCAAAACTAAAATTGAAATTTGAACCAACAGCCCCCACATACCTATCTTCTAATTTACGATATCTTTATAATCTTTATAATATTTTAAAATGTTAAAAATAAAAAATAAAGCAACGAAAATGGCAAGTTAAAAGGACCAGAACGTATAGAGATAATAGACCGCATCCTTGCAACGTCCACCGAGCGGTCAGCTCCACCTGTCATGTACGCAACAACCGTGCGGCCACTTGCGCAAAACGAAATTGAAGCATACTTCAAAATAATTTAGCATAATATTAACGAAATTAGGCTATTGTGAAACAGCGTGTGACTATAAATACGATCGTTGTGGGTTCGATTTCCACTCGGAATAATGCATTATTTTTGTTTTCCCACTCTGGCTAAGCGCTGCGTTAAGTTCCGCCACTTAAGACGCAATGTCTCGTATTCTAGTGAAAAGTGATGAATGGAGACTCTTAGATTATTTATACCTATCCTACAAATGCGTTAAATATTATACGTGTTTCAACTCACTTAGTGATAGTAAAGTAAGAAAAAAATGTTTCCATATGTCATGTTAGTCTTCAAAGACATAATGACAAATTATAACCAACAGTACATATTTCTATTTTAAAATGAAAACTTGGATACTTTTTTTGAGAATGCTGCCATTATGTTATATAAGGTAATAATTTTAATATGTATTTTAATATTACTTTAACATATTGCATTTGAAATCATATATTTTTATATATATTTTCAAGTTTACTGTCCTTTACATTGAGAAGCACATAATGGCCACTTAAAAACCAATTTTGTCTGTCAGTCAGTTATACCATTAACACCAATCTACATGTGATAAGGTGTTGACAGTATAATAAGCTTTTGAACTAGCTTTTACACTTATAATGGTTTAAAAATTGAAAAAAGAATTGTACAAATTAAATTATAATCTATTTACTTTTATTATTTATCACTTAATTTATAGAAACATAGTTCTATGCAAAATATATAATATATTATTCTGTCTTTCAATCACTAACTCTAATATCTTTTTTACTTTATACTGTATCCAACAAATTAGTAGGGACGCAAGACGAGAATGTAAAGAATTAATTCCTCTATGTGGAAATAATCTCACAACTGTTGCATTATCATCAGATGCATTGTTACTCCACAGTGCAATGCTTAAATCGCACATTTATTTTGTTTAATTAACTTTTATAATTTTTTTATAAGTTCTATTGATTGTCAATATAACTTATGAAAAATTCAGGCATTCATTCAAATATTTCATGTATAGCATAATATTAAATTTCATTGAAAAATACACCTTTTAGCAATTATGTCAATTTGTCATACACAGATATGCGAGATAAAGTTATTTAAAAATGTTTTCTTGCCGCAAATAGTCACAGTATATAACAATGTTATTTATTGTTACTAAAAACAACTAAAACTCAGGTCTTAGGCCAGTAGTGGTGCAGGGGTACGAGTGTGCAACTGTAAACTGAACTTGGTTGTGAGTTTGAGAAAATGAGATATGTACTATTTTCATTTACTCTGGTAACATGGCTTGTGTTATGCCATTCAAATTGGGATTCCTCCAGAAACGGGCAGAAAATGGGAATGGAGTGTCAGGTGTAATAATTTTAATAAACTAAAATATTTCAGTAATTCATATATTGTAGTGTAGAATTGTAATGAATATAGCAATGTTATTAACAATTTAAGTTTCTTATCATTATTTGCTAATGTATAATAAATACTTGATTTTAGAGAGGCAGAGATAAATTATATAGACACAGTTTCTTTAAAAACTGTACTATAAAGACTCACCATTTCTTTTACTTTCTACCCAAGTTTAAGACACTGAACATTGATTAGTGGAACTGAATGGAATGCTGCACTTTCTTACCAATGGGAAATGAAATGAAAATTAATATATTATCTGAGTAGCGAATTAAAAATTCTTTACATTCATTTATGTATAAGCTCATTGGCAATAAAGAAGAAAAGCTTATATTGAGCTTTTAAAACAATAAAAGAATATTTTTATTCCTAATAAAGCAAACAAAAAAACTATTCATACATACATACAGTTCTAGTTATATTAGAATTAAATATTATGTTTTATTAATTAGCAATTTAATTTATCCTTTAAGTAATAATAATAATAAATAAACTGACATATGATATTTTAAATATTTTTAATGTAAGAATCTAACAATAAGCTTTTACAAAAATTGATAAAAAATTGTGTAAATAATTAACTATATTTTTTGTATTTTTTAGAATAAAATAATATATGTTGTGTTAAATCATTATTCCCAGTGGAGGACAACATGCTAAATATAGAACGACGCACACTAACAACTATCAATGTTTATTTTAGTGCATATGTAAATAAACATTAATTGACATTGAATTCTAACCTTATTAATATTCCTTTATGTATTCCGAAGAACTTGCGCCAGAACGGTTACAGATTTCCCCACAAAAAATCTGTCAGTCCAAAAAACACACTGCTGTCTTCTGCTAAACACAACTTAGAATTACAAAGCACTCAATTATAACAAAGTTCGTCGATTTTATAGTATGTTCAACACAAATTAAAAATATCTATAATGTCATAAACATGAGAAAAAAACGGTGAAAGTGCGAAATATAATAATAGAAAATACGAAATATTCCCCAAGAGGTCACCAACTACCGCAAGCCGCAATATTCAACTGACGTTTGCTAAAGACTTGGGCTACGAGTTACCATATTCTATACAGAAAGCTGCCTGATTCTGTGTAAAAATATCGCCATATTTTTGTGAAAAACTATCAGCCTTTTGCTTCTTAAGGAAGTGAAACTAAAAGAATATTATAAGTTACAACGAATTCTAAATATTTTGAAGATAAAATTATTAAAATAAAAAACTCCTTGGAAATGCCTAATGTTGTTCGGACAAATGAGGGAATTTTAATGAATAGGGTAACACTTCGAAACTACGTTTACGTTCCGTTAAAAGCAGAGTACATTTGACAATAATGTTAAATAGTAAGAACTTAAACGATAGGCAGTGATATATAAAAAAATGGTTCTTATATACATTCATATATAGCTTCACGCTTTATTTCTAGCTGGGTATCGGGGTATAACGGAGCCCCAAACGCTACGGTCTCTACATCTTTCGCCTCTTGAAATTATTTAACAGCAGAAAAAAAACCGGCCAACTAAAACTTGAGATGCCTGTTCTCTTTCAGAATACCCTAAAATAATACATATATTTTTTATCTTTGCTATAATTTTTGCGACGAAAGATGTAAACTAAAAAATGTTTAACTATTATAAGTAAACTAACGGTCCAAAAAAACTAATCAAAACAAAATCGTGTTTCATCAATTTCGTGTTCTATTTTCTCATTTGTTTTGAAAATATTATTTTAACTTAGCTTGTATTATTTGCTATTATTTTCGATGGTAACTTTAAATTACAATTAGCTTACTGACGCAGTTAGGTAAGGATAGTATTTTAACGACTGAGAATCTGACTACCGATTGAATAAACGATGTGTTCACATATTTTTTATTGCATTTTCGTTCTATGGCATCACATATAAATACAAATTTTAAATTAAAAAGTTTAATAAGCTCTATTTCACTAGATTATTTGAGTGAAAGACACAAAGACATATTCTCTCCGTACAAAACAGAAAACGTAGGTACAATATGTAAAAAAATTAACAATTCAAGAATTGAAATCAATGCAATACAATGCTAGTTTTTATTTATAAATAAACATTAACAAAATAATCATCCCCAATAATATATAAGTCGGCATGACGTTATCAATTGTTTGTTCGCCATAAAAGTATCCACTACGTGGGCGACCCACGTCACCGCTAACGCCTTGCAATCGATTGAATACAATTATTATAAGAGTATTAGGGTATTAAATATTTATATATAGCGAATATATTGGACTGTAAAAAGCTGTTCTTTTTCAAACATAAACTGACAGACTATATTTTTTTAATATCAAACTAATGTTTAATATAAAAACGTAAAATCTTTACTCCTTTGCCTTTATTGTTTCTGGCTGATAGTCTGAAAAATGAATATTTATAGATTTGCTTAGCTTAGCGTACTATTAGAAACTATGAAATTATTATTATTAAGTTCACACAAAATGAGGTCATAGATCCGTTTTAGGTACTTACCGTTGACTTACCTACAATCCTAAAATTTATCCGGAACCCTCTGTGAGTGAGCCGACTCGCACTTGACCGGTTTTTATTTTCGAATACATGAGATGCCTTAAATGTATGTAAACAAAAATAATGATGTGATTGTAAACATATCCATTGTTGAAATAATATTTTAAATATCCAATAATATAAACCTATTTATGTTTTTAAAAGACTTTTTAAAACACTATTGAATGATAGCGCAAACTACAGCTGTAGGTAAATGGGGTCAAAGAAATATTTTAGCTTCTTTAAGGTTTTATTTCACAGTAAGTAAAAAAAAAAATTAAAGCAGTTTATTAAATTAATGCGGGATACATCGTGTAGCTATTTACATCGAGATACTTTCATTCCCCACTTTACGAAGACATTTTTTTTTTGTTTTGAGACCAATCGTGGCGTAGAGCACAAGTGTGTGATTGTAAATGCGACTGGTTGTGGGTTCGATCCCCACTCGACGAAATAAAATATTCGCTTTGGTGTGGACGCAAAACACGGTGTTGAGTTCCACAATTCAACACACAATGCCGCTGGAATTTGGCGGAAAATGGGGAACGGAGTGTCTTAACATTACGTATCCTCTGAATTCCTCTGTCTACTCTGCTGTGTGCGGGATACTAAGTGAACTTAAAAAATCTCTCTTTCTCTTTCTCTATATATATATTTTAAAGACAGAGATGCAATTAAGACCATCATTCACTCAATCTCGTAAAAGTAAATTGAAGTAAGAAAACTTTACGTAAACCATTCAAATTTTTGTATCAAATCGAGGACGGTATTCTTCGCGATGTTACGTTCACAGTAAAAAATGGGGGCTATTATGTAACTCTATACAACGCAAGCAAGACTCAAAAGATTTTTCCTGCCGCTTCTTTTTATTGTAAGTAGACTACTGAATGTTCAATTTTAAACGACGTTCGTTCAAACATTGTTCGGAAAATATATTAAGACGGACGTTTTAGGAAGTACAAATATCAAATGAGGTTCTATTTTGAATGGACTATTATATTCTTATCTTCATTATAATATTAAGAAATAATTGAAAAATATTAACATTTTTATTAATCCAATAAGTATTATTCGGTAATAGTAGCATTGCAAAGTTGGAATGTATTACGTGAAGTTTTTTCTTGTCTTTATAATTCTCTTTATAATTAGGTCACCTCTACTTATATCACATCGTACCAGAATAGGCCCTAATGCTATAATAATCAGACTGGCCTCAAAAATTCATTGGCCATTAATAAAAATGTTTGTAGAATTAAGTTATATATTTACTTATTTACGAGTACGCTTAAAAAGCTTTACATATTCCTAGCGTTTAAGTTTTAGCTTAAATCCGTATGTTATTGTTACAAAAATTAAAAAAATATATTTTATTTCAACGAATTTTGCTAGTCCAAAAGAATAATAAAACAAACAACAAAAATCTTACAGAAACATCATGGACAGCAAAAAGGTCCAGACACGAGTATCGATCCCGCGACCTTTTGATCGCTTGCCAACCCTCTTACCGTCGAGCTATGTGTGTTTATGCTTCAGAAGAGTGGGTTTGAAGATAGAAAATACCTTGTTGACCTAAAAATCTTGTGCAACACCGATTTCTATGTGACGCAACACAATATTTAACTTCGTACTTTGTATTTGTGCATTATATTACATTTTAACAATAAAATCAAAATCAGCTTCACGCTGTATCCCGCACACAGCAGGGTAGGCAGAGGGAACCTAGTGTTCAGACACTCCGTTCCCCACTTTCTGCCCAATTCTAGAGGCATTGCGTGTTGAGTGGCAGAACTCAACGCCGCGCTGGCCTCGAGACCAGAGCGAAGAAATGGAAATATAAACGTTAATAAATATTTCACTTCCGCGAGTGGGGATCGAACCCACAACCGTTGCCGTCGTAGCGCAGCGGCACAAGCGTGTGACTGTAAAGGGTTGAGGTTTCGATTTCCATTTTTTGGGAGAATGAAATATCTTAATTTTTTTTTTTTTTTTTTTTTTTTTTTTTT
>HE671797.1:0-61565 GCA_000313835.2 Heliconius melpomene melpomene
TACAGGACGTCTAGTTTTAACTGCTTCAGCGAATGTTCGAGTGGTATTCTTAGTATAGTCCTGTCTCCCAGTTGGTAATGGATTTGCATCAGGGTGGTTATTCACGTTTGTTCTCTCTCTTTTATTTGTAGGGTGAAGTTTCAGTATTTGTTCTTTGTATTGTTTATAAGTGGCACAGCCTCTATAGCTGGCAGGGTGTTTTTCTCCGCAGTTGCACACGTTGCATCGGATTCAGGACTTTTTGTACACTTTAGCGACGAATGATCGTTTCCACATTTTACGCATCTAAAGGGTCTGTTGCATTGGTTTTTAGAGTGGCCAAATCTCTGACATCTTTTGCATTGGAGCACTTCCTTTTTCTTGTATGGTGCTTCGAAGGATACCTTTGTGTAGTTTATGGTTTTTATTTTGTATATCTCTTTGTTATTGCGATTAGGTTCCAAGTCGATGTAAAAGAGTGGTAGCGCTTCTTTAGTCATTCTGTGTCTTACATTTACAATTTGGCGCACACTGTGTCCCAATCGCCTTAGGTCTTCGGCAATACAAGAGGTATCCTCTGATGAGTGTAGCCCGCGCAGAACTACTCGAAATGCTCTTTCGCTTTTTAGCATGTAAGTATAGTGGCTAATGTTGTCCTCAACGAATTTCGCGCGGATAGTTTTGTACGCCTCTATTGTTCTTGGCATGACTTTGACAATGTGTCCGGATCTTAAAGTGGTCATTGTGTAATCTTCAGTTGTTATTATTTTACTGAGTATGTCTTTCAGTGCTTTAATATCAATAACGCCAGTCACAAATATCGGTTCTGGTTTTGGTGGTTTGATAGCTTCAATGTCTACTGGCTCTTCATTGGGTTCCTTTAAAAAGGTCGAATTTGTTATGAGTTAGAACACTATAAGAAAGGTTACTTTGCATTTTCTGGGGGTTTTTGACCTGTGGTGGACTAGGTTCTACCCTCTTCCTTTTAGCGACTGGAACATGGTCGCTTTGCCAGGTATTAGTTTTTTCCATTTCATCTGTCTTGTTACCATCTTGTGTGTCCGATGCCATAGTTATATCTTTTGGCGTAGCACCTACAGAATTTGAGCGAGGTTTGTTGAACATGCTTCTGTGAAAGATTTGTTGAGTTAAGTTGGGTGGATTTGTTTGGTTTCGTTTTTCAATATTCATTTTATTCCCACGAGTAAAGGCGATTAAACAGGTCACTGAGGGGTAACGCCATTCCCTAAGAAGGCATAATACAACTGCGTTTGCCAGGTCCGCAGAGGTTGGCGCTAGCGACTGTTTTTCCCCACAGCCATTCATCCCATTGGGGCGTTTCCCACCGGTAGGATTGGGGTGAGTTTATAGAGGCTCACTCTTGAACTGGACAGTGAAGTCAAGAACTCCGATCTCACGAGACATGACCGAGAGGTTGCGGATTGTGCGGGTCATTTCCTTCCCGTCACTATCACAGGCTTGTTAGGCCCGGGCTGGTCTGGTTACTTACTGCCGCCAGATGCTCGGCGTTGTCACTCGTTTAGCACCACCCAGGGGACACGTATAGGGTGGGTCTTATACACTAAGTTAAGATGGTAAAACCTATGGACGCGAGTGACTTCGTCCCCCTTCGTTTATGTAATACATATTTTTTCCTAAGCATGGAGCAATACTTTTAAAATATTGATTGAATGTAGTCTGCGTTTTTCTGTTTTTATTTTCGTGTGTATAGGTGGTGTGGATGTCAGGTAAGGTTGAAAAGAAACATTCACTTTTTATGTTTATAAATTATGCATACGAAATAAAGAAAATATAAACATAAAATTTACATCTAGATATGTATCTAGATAAACTTAAAGTTTCCTTTCCCCACTTAACGCTGAATTCTTAAAGCGTTGTGTGCGAGTGGCGAAACCCAAAGCCGCGCTTTACTAGTGCCAGAAATTGAAAATATTAAATATTTCATTCCCCCCGAATGGGAATCGAACCAACAACCGTCGCATTTATAATCACACGCTTGTGACCACGAGTTTTAATTATTCATCTTAAAATTATAAATTAATATAATTTAGATAATTGTTAATCTTAATAAAAATAACATTAACATTTCCTTAACAAATATACCAGATGGGACAGACCACACATTTTGTATGGACAGTTACTGGACTGGATACGATGGGTGGTGGCCTGGCAGCCGCTAGTACTCTTCCTGGCGCAAGGCATAAACTGGCTTTTCGGACTTGAATAGGGCACAACTGACCCGAAAGGGTCAGATAACTTTAAACTTTATCAGTTTAATGAAACTGATTCATTAGAAGAAAGTATGTGAGATGTTATTTTAAAACTGCTTGTTTGTATATAATCTTTTTGTATTTTAATAGGACAGTAGGACAGTACTTACAGTAGGGTTGACGAGTCGTGGATGCGCTAAAGTTATTGGCTGCGCAGATTTGATTTTAGGATTCTTTTAAATTAATAATTCTCTTCCCCAGTGAAAGTGTGCAATGCATAAAAGTACAGACAGCCTAATTTAGGGCCAAGACTCGTTAATTGTACTGTATAATACATAACTTACATAAGATAAGATTAAATGATATCAGTTCAATCAAACTGAAGAAAGGGGCCATTCATAAATTACGTCACACGTTCAAAAGGGGTGAAGGGGGTCGACAAAGTTTCGCATTGTTTGTGACATGGGATGAAGAGACCTTTATATGAATATGTGTTGTCATACCAGGTCGTAATTTGTTTTCATTTTTTTAATATGAAAAAAATATGAAAAATCTACGATTACCACAGACCTCCTGATATAATTATCCCTAATACGATAATAATAATTTTAATCATAATAAAGTGTCATTTACTTCGTCATTTATGGATAGCCCCTAATTATTTAAGAAGTTATACTATATATTACAAAACTATTTTTTGTATATAAAGTATAATAGTGTTTTGTAATGACACATATAAATAGCTTAGATTAGATTTATTTATATTTTATTTAATATGTAAAAGTTAGTATTGTAACATCTTCCTTCTGGCATTAATCCTGGTGTTTGTCAGGGTCTGCCTTTCGGCACAACCTGCACATGCAACGTGCCATTTTGCACGGTCTTTAACGTTTGCCGAGGATATCATGTCCTACATCACGGAATCCAACTAGCGCTTCATTCTGAGGTCTTATTCCAGAGATAGCAAGGCACATGTGGCATAGCATAGCCGACGCTCTTGGAGCTTATCCACTACATCACAGACCCCAAGATCACCTTGAATGAATGTGTTATGTATTCGATCAGATTGCCTTACACCTCATATCCTCAGCATCTTCATCCTTCCGTGACGTCATGCTCGTGAGTGTGTCGAGATAGTGCTGGCCAGCATTCGTTACTAGCGAAAGTTAGTATTGTAAAGTGAGGTGAATGAATTATAGGTAAATTTCATAATGATATTATGTGACTTCATTTATATTATAACAATTTATGTAATTATATTATAATTATAATTAAACAAATCATAACTGGTAGAAGGACATGATGATTTTACCTTAAAAATGTATCTATTTATTTCAATACTTAATTTAAAATTGATAAGATATAGAATTACAGTCATAAGAAGCTATAGAAAATAGGTAAGATTTTCTCTCCAGTATCTTATTCCCAAATTAATATTTTACGTAAATTAACAATCGCAGATGTCATGAAATAATAACGCCCTTTTTTTTCTGTGTAAAAGTAATAAATAGTAAAATCTTTAAAATATACATAATTAAAACACAAAGTATCTGTCATATATTCAATTTTCATGTAATTTATGGTATTTATTTTATTTGTTGCTTAAATGAAACGAGAAAACTTTAATATCTTGCCTGTATTTTTTAGATTATAAAATGACTATGTTCTACGTTATATAATATACTAGCGGACGCGCGCAGCTTCGCTTGCGTATTTAGGGGGAACTCTAATAACCCATGAAACATGTGTTCAAAGAAATATTTTTAAGAGTCTAAATTTCAAATTTTATAAAAATCTGTGGTGATGAAGATTTTTCCATACAAACTTTCAACCCCTTATTTGCACCCTTCGGCGGTGAATTCTAGAAAACCATAAAACACATGTTCAATTAAATATTTTTAAGAGTCTAAATATTAAATTTTATAAAAATCGGTGGCGATTTAAGAATTTTTCCATACAAACTTCCAACCCCTTATTTGCACCCTTAGGGGGAGAATTTTAGAAAACGACGAAACACGTGTTCAATTAAATACTTTTAAAAATCTAAATTTCTAATTTTATAAATATCGGTGCCGATTTAATTTTTTTTCCATACAAACTTTGAACCCCTATTTCACCCCTTTAGGGTTAAAATTTTTCAAAATCCCTTCTTAGTGGATGTCCAGATTACGAAAGTAAACATTTGTCCAAATTTCACGTTTCGACCATCAGCAGTTACGGCTGTGCGCGCGTCTTACCTCAGTCAGTGAGGACAAGTCCTTTTATATATATAGATAATACTATGTATATCACAGGTTCAAATTCCACACAACGAAAAATATTTGTAACATTTTGCAACTTCGAAAGAAAAATTACCAAACTAAAAAAATATATTTGCATAGTATCTGCAAATACATACTTATAAAATGCAATTTCTAAGGACAATACGAATTTGATTGTTACTTTTTTAATAAAATCTCATATTAGACAAACACAGACTAATATACTACACTACTACACGACTAATAACTAAACATTTTCTTATGTATGGCTTAATTAGTTACTATGTGTTAAGTTGGACAAAAAAAAAGAAAAAATATTACAATATGTTTTTGGCAGCCCAAAAATAAGAACATGTAATTTAAATTATTTATGTAGTCTACAGATTGTGTATGCTCTGACTTCATATAAATTGTTAACAAATTTTTACACATTTATGTTACATATTTAAGATTATATATATTAATTTATAAGATATCTAAATATAATAAACATTGTTTATTTTGCTTATTTATTATTATTGATTTGATTCTTGACGTATCCATATGAAAAAAAAAACAATAAAGAGTTATTTTCACTTTATTAATTATCGTTATATAAATTATTAATAAAAAAGTTAATAATCTTTTAATAAAACAATATGATTTTGTAACTTAAGATATTTTTATTCCTGTATACTGTCGTTATTTGTATAGGTGTAAATTGTAGCTGATAATAGTAAGTTCGATTGCTAAAGTAAGTAAAATTAATATAAAACAAATGAGTCATAGTTATTTTCAGTCTTGTGATTAATAAAGATTGTAACAAGTATTTTTAATATATTTGCTTAAATATAGAACAATTACACAAAGAGTAAAAAAAGAAACGAAATAACCAAAGATATATTAAATATTGAAAATATTTTTAAATATTAGTACAGATAAGTAAATTTCAAAAAAATCAAGCTAAACTTAGCCCCAGCCTTTTCATCTGAAACCTCACTTGAACTCGCGGCTTTAATACCAAGTTTGCCCCACTTTGGAAATACGCGTTTTTTGCGATATTTTGCGATGACCGTTTAGGCCATGTCCGTTTAGGCTATGTCTTTTTTCAAGTAAATGTAGAAACACGATTTTTTCAGGAAATCAAGGCACCGTAGATCTGAGTATATGGTTTGAATTTCAACTCGATATTTCCAAGCGTTTCTGACATAAATGGCTCTTGACGGATAGACGGACGGACAACAAAGTGATCTTATGAGAGTTCCTTTTTTGCTTAAAAAGGAAATTCTAAAAATTACTTAGTTAAAAAATCTTCATCATGTCTATTGAAATCTTAAAAATAGTTTTATAAATAAATAAGATATTTGAAATTTTCAATATTTTCTCCACGTTTTGCTTCTTTTTTTACACTTTTTTACAACATAATTTGTTTTCTGTATTAAGAATTATTATGGTATAAATTCCAAATAATTGTACATATACCTACTATATGTAGTGATAAGTGATGTGTGTAAACGTAACTATAGAATCGGTTTGAGTTGTTTTGTACAAAATAAAATTGATTCAATATTTTCGTTATTATTGAGTTTTCTTTTATTATTTTCCAAAATAATTTAATTATCCATCTTAGTCAAGACTTGTCCTCCATTTAAGGCAAAAAAGAACTCTTAGAAAAGAATTTGTAAAAACACCTAAGTGTAATATCTTTTTACTCTAACTATATTGAAAAAAAAACGTTACCGCATGTAATAGAGCAGTGGCGGGTTTTAATTTTTTCAAGCTGCGATTTTGCAGCTCTTAGAGGTACTTACTGGCAATTATCAGTTCGTAGGTTATCGTTGCAATATGATTATTTCTTTGAACTTGCGGGAGAATTTATGAGCAGATTCTAAGCTATTGAAAGCAGAGTAATGTACTTTTTACTTACAAAAAATGAAGTTCAATCGATAAACATTAATAAAAATAATCAACTCTGTCAATTGTAAGCGAACAATCTTTTTATTAATTTGGATACCAAAATGTACAAATTGTCAAATAATTCTTTATTCGTTCGTTATAATAAAGTAAAAATCCTGCAAATTGCCTATATACACTATATCCCTTAAAAATCTGCGGAGTGCCGTCTTGAGCTATAGCGGTATAGCCTACTCAGCCCGCCGGCAATCTGCGCTGCACAGTGATCAGAGAGGATGTGGCGTGAAAATACTTCCTTCTCGATTTTCTACCTTACGATAGCATCACGCCTTGAGTAGCAGAACTGAGAAAATTAAAATTTTCTACGCTTCGACTTCGTTACTTAATTAACTTTATAACTGGTATCTCTAACCATCCTTATAAGTAGGTAATTAAGTCATTTGCAGCCTTTTCTGTCGAAATTGCCGTAAATAATTTAGAAAATGCTGTTCATCTACTACTATTATTTTAATGGAAACTCTTTGGTTTATAATAACCATTAAAAAAACTTATATGACACTTTTGTTCGAATTTTTAATTAATGTCACGAATCTCAAAATGTCCAAATTTCAAACTTTTAACAAAATAACATACAAATAAAATATCCAGAATAAATAAATTTTTAGTGCAATTTAAATATTATTTAACAAAATGTTGGGTTGTCCGTTCCGTTATTGTAATCCTATTCGGCGTATAAGTCCTTATGTAATATGTAACAATGGTATTTTGGAAATTTCAACTGTTTTAGGTAAGTGTATACTAATACATATAACAATCCTACGATTTTTATATCCAGTACAAAACTAGGTGTAGTCACTTCGGCTGACTATTGGGTATTGACTCCATGTGACATTGGTGACATGAATAGTGCTCAACTGGGACGAACAGAACACCATAAACTAAGAATAAAGATTTAATAAAACAAGAGTTATTATTGTCGTCTTTACCAAACTTCGCTATCTCAAAACGAGTCAAGTAGAAGCTAGAAAATACTATTTTTTTCAATTATTTGCTCTTATCTCTTACTTGATACATAGAAAGCTGTTGAAAAACACTAAACACATGAATTTTTAGGATCATCACGAAATTATTCAAAGGACGGTGATTGCAAAGGCATGCCTCAAACTGAAGGAAAGAAGGTAGAACCTTGGCCTAAGGACGATCCACCTCCCCCTGCTTGGCGTGCAGAATGTCCCAGAGAGCCTCAACCACCTAATTATGATCCTTATAGAATAAAGGTTCCAGACGTTGTGGTTCCTCCTCTACCCCCTAGTAACGCTAAGGTATAGTTTCTCATTAGATTAAAATGCTTTTTGCTTGCTTGCTTTTTAAATTATAAGGATAAAAAAAGACCAAATTATTTTAATTTGTCTTATATAACCCAAAAATATCACCCGATTTCCGAATTTATTAAAAGTGCGTTAGACGAAATCAGAGCCCGTATTCAAATTTGTAATGAAATCCAGCTTGTGCTTTGTTCATTTCATTCAGTGGACCGGAGTGGTATTCACCATGCACCAGCCTGGAGGTCACGAGCACAATTACCAACAAGGCCACGGCCATCAGTATCCAGGTCAACAATGTCCCCAAGGCTCTGAGGAACAGTGCGAGAAGGAAGAGCAGCATGAAAGTCCTGGGTTCTTCGGCTATCTTAAAAGCCTATTTGGTAGGCGTAAATCTAGACCAGATAAAGGAGAAGGCGAGACGTCGATGATTGGTGTAGGAAGACATTGGATGTCTAGTTTTTGAGAAGTTGGTAAGGAATTTTTATTTCCATACCATCTAACTGAAAGAGATTTCGTCAAACGCACTTAAATTACCGCATTAAGAATAGGATGTTATACAAATAATTTTTCGGCAGGAGGTACTAAGTGAAGATTCGAGGGAGCTGTTTAATAATCCACAAATAAATTTTGAAGCCCCGTATACTAATATGCAGGGCCTGTTCCACAATTCATCAATGATTCATCCCAACTATCGAAAAGAGAAACCAAAGCAACTACCAAATCCAGATGATATACGCGAACCATTACGAAAACTTGGTTATCATGGAAGACAGAAATATAAATATGCGTTTCACGAGCCTTGGAAACCCCTTGATAGACTTGCACTTTTAGAACAAGCAGAAAAGGAAGACCTTGGGAAAATAGAGATACATAGTAATGATGACACTCAAAAACAGTTCACATAAGCGGGCTCTGATTTTGATGACGTAAAAATAAAAAAAATATGTTAAAGAGTTTTAAAATAAATCGATTTCCCAATGATATCTTTTTATTTATAACATAAACAGATCCACAAATCACATCCAAATTAAAACAATTTCAGCCTATGATTGATTGCGCACGGACAAAGGGTCCGTGCTCTGTAAAGCCAGTACCAGATCCGCCACCGTGCCCTCCTCCCCCGCCACCACCCTTCCCCTGGGTGTACGTCTGGTCATTAGCTTCATTTTTTGGCATCATGGGTCTGGTAAGTTAGAATGATTTACTTAGATTGATTGAAAGTTAGTACTCTATAGTCATATTAATTGTTAACTTCCATAATAATTGCCTTTTCAGATTTATAAATGGTACTTGTGGAATGAATTGCAGAAAAAACTTAGTGAAAACGTAGTTAAATGTAAGTTGCAAATATAAAAGTGTTCTTTTTTTATTCAATATATCTCTTGCAGAGTTGCATTATGTGGGAAAACAAATATACATCATTCTATTGACCATTTTAAGTCCATATTTGAGACAACGTTATATCGGAGTTGGATGCCAGGTACCAACTCAACTCCGTATTTTGTCTTGCTGCAACGGAGAAAATGTTTTATAACATAAACATCCTTCGAATGACTGCGAGTGACCATAATGACGTCAACAATAGAATTTTCTAAAGACTCAATTGAAACCTGTAAAGATTCAATAGAATTAACAATTATACATTTTAGGGCGTCCTCGACGTAAGTTGAAATATCCGTACCATAGCAAGGATCTACCGGCGTGTGTTCAGTATTTAATAATAGGCGCCGGAGCCGCTGGCTGGGCAGCTTATAGAGCTATCGTGGAACATGATAAAACGGCCAAGGTAGTGTCTAAAGCTTGTTTTGAAAAGTTAGAATGTCAAACAGAATAAATTTAAATAATTTCATGTTTGAACGAAGTTAATGCAAGTAGGTAGTAACAATAAATAATATTTTCAGGTATTTTTCATCAGCAAGGAAGATAGCTTACCATACATGCGGCCACCTATGTCGAAACATATGTGGTGGAATCCTGAGCCTCCAGATTTTCCTAAATTAAATTATATTGAAGATGGAAAGCGGCATACGTAAGTACTGAAAGATATTTTTGTGATTATTGTCATTGTCCTAGCTTTGTCAAATTATTATAATACTTAGCTTATAGTTTTTAAAGAATTTTAATTGTATACAGGATGGAATTGTCAGCGCCACTTTAAATGAAACCACAGTTTTAACTACTCTATAAAAGCCTAATACAATTCGGAAAAAAAATAATTCCCAAAAATGAAAAAGTTATTTTTTCAAACAAAATAAATAATAAAATTATCGTTTTAAAATAAAACGCCATTTGTAAAGTATAACATAGGCACGCACACACTTACCTGTCAAATCGGAAACGTCGCACACGTATGTGCGCGTTACACGAAATACAGGATGGATAAAAATCGTGAAATGAAAAAAAAAATCCTACGTCCAAACTGTTGAGGTTGTGTTGTTGATTCATTTCTTAGGTGTGGGTTTGAAATATATTACCCTATATGCAGTTTCAATAAAAGAAGCGCTGCCTCTTCCATCCTGTATAATATTTTTTATTACGGACGCGAATGTTCTAAATATTTACAAATTAGTTTTTATTCTAAAAATCCACTTTTAATTTATGATCTACATAATTTTTTTCTAATTATTACAATTTCAGTATGTATTTAGCGGACTGTTCACAATTCATGGATCCAGTTAAGTTTTATCGCAAGAAGAGAGGCCCAGCATTGTCTATGGCAAAGGGTTGGTGCGTCAGCAGGGTGGATGCTGACGACCACGTGGCTTGGGTGAATACGATGTGTGGGGAACAGCCCATATATTATGAAAGATGTTTGATTGCACCTGGTAAGTATTTAAGCAGCTTGTGAATAGATATCATATTGATAAACAAAATGCTTAATGCTTAACCTACAAATCTCGGACACCGGCCAACCATTCGAGCTAATTCATTAAAATTTTAATGACTACATGGGTAGGAAGTTGTTTACAAGTCTTTGCAGTAGCAAGGATTAGTAGAACGAATTATCAGTTCATCAGTATCATAATTATTAGAATATGTTCTTCAGTCTAGTCTAGTCTTGACAAACTCGTTTTTTAATAATATTTAACAATTACGCAAATAATTTTAGGAGCAAAAGCAAAAAACTTAAGTATATTCAGGTCAGCTCCAAAACCAGTTCGGGACAAAGTGTGTACGCTACGAACCATACGTGACCTAGAGATCGCTTACAGACAAGTCAAGGCATCGAAGCACGTCGTCATAGTGGGTGGAGGCTTCCTGGGCTGTGAATTGGCTTGGTATTTGGGAAGAATGAGTATGATATTTCCTTTATTATTGAACAATAACTTAGAGTCAAAGCCTATCTCTGTTTATTCTCTTTTATGCGGGGTAAAAATATATTAATAATTAAATTATGATATAGATGTTTTATAAATAAGTAGACAAAATACAGGGCCATGAAACAATCAATATGCCACCTTAAATAGTAAATGAATGAAGTAAGCATGACGTTTCACTCTCTTTGCGTTTCGTTATTGTAGATATATGGACATGTCGATCGATGTGTATGTATTATTTTGAATTGTTTTAGTTTTCCTATTTTCCAAATATGTCTTGAAATCACCTGAATGCCGATTTTTTTTTGACATTATTTCGTTCCTTTTGCCTACTTTTAACGGCTAAAATTGAAACTAAAAAATATCTATTCAATATTATATTCAGCCATTTGTATTATATTATTGCCCATTGACAAAAAATATTATTGAATAGATAAACAGACCGAACGTGAAGACGACGAAGAACCTATTCAAATAGTTCATATAATAAAGGACACCGGTATAATGGCCGGAGTTTTGCCCCAATATATCGGAGAATGGGCCACTGAGAAAATTAAAGCTGAAGGAGTAACTGTTCTTCCGAGAAGTAAGTTGTGTACAAATAATTATAATAGATTTTTTGATATGTATTGGGGTATTGTATTATTGAAAAACTGACTAAGTAATTGGTTATATTGTTTGAATTTAAACAGTAATCGTGAATTCAAATCAAGGGATGTTATGATTTACTGAACATCTTCGTTGCGCCAGTCTCATGAGACAAAGTATGAAGCAACAAGTGTTTAATCATTTGTTTTACCTCTTGATTCTCTTCACTAGAAAAGGCCATTTTTATAATAGACATATTTTTAAAAAATATCTCCCATATTTTAAAAATAAAATCTGTGTAGGTGTATATTATTTTAAGCTGTATCTCGCACATGGCAGTGTAGGAAAAGGGAACCTGGTCCGTCTACTCTGTCAAGTGTCTTAATGACACTTCCATACCTCCCTTTCCGCCTAATTGTGGTATATAAGAAGTTGCTAGAAACATTTACGATCAAACGATTTTAAATTTTCCCAGTAACAATATATATTAAAGAACAGACGAATCTACTATTTAAAATTATAAAATACATATCAACATTATATTTTTTTATTCAAAATATTAGAATAGCGATAATGTATGGAAATAAATACAATAGATGCTCATATGTGATGTGAGTACGGTTAATGATTGTTATAAGCATATTGTAAAGGTAACAATTTCAAAGAGCAACTGTTATGTTTCTTTTATTCTCTCAGCATAATTGCTCTGCGACCCAGTGGTAGCTTTTAATAAGACCAACTATACTGACATACATTTAAAGCCCGATGGCGCACAAACTGAAACAGCTACTAACTGCAAAGTATTGTATTTTTAATAATACATCCATTTCTCCACTTTGGTAAGATGAATCACGGCGTTGAGTTCCGCCACTCTACACAAATTGTTGAATTCCCGCAGAATGAAGAGCGGAGTTATACTTGATAGGATTTTTGTTAATTTCTCCTTAACGTCCTACAAAGCGTGATAAAAGGAAAAACCTGAAATATAAAGAAAATACATTCCTGACATTTTTATAATCGTTAATCAAAAAAAGTGCTTGTAAAAACCTACTTTATACGAAGATATATTTTTTAAATGATGTCGTACAGCTCAAATATATGATGCGTTTGAAACCCCCGACGGTCGACTTGAACTCACATTATCTAATGGATCATCTCTCGTCACAGATTATGTAAGTAGTCAATTAACTACAAAACTTTTATCATTTTTGAGCCGAATGAGGAAACGGAGGGTCTTAACACTAGCTCTCTACCTTTTCTGAAATATGCAGGATGCAGCGTAAAGCTGAAATAAAAAAAGTTATTTGAGATTTTACATTATAAAAGATTTTTATATGCAGATGCAGGTTCAGTACATTATAAAAGATTTTTAGATTCAAAGATATTTTTGTTTCTCTACTTTTGTTCCCTGGGCTGACTCAGCGTTAGGTTCCGCACCTTAAACGAAAATGATGGACTCAACGTGAACGTCCAGGACCCAGTGTGATAAATGGAGTATCTTAACAGTTTAATTCTTTAATATTACTTATTTTTATCCCTCATGTAGTAGGGTAGGCGAAGGGAACTTAGTGATAAGACACTCCGCTCCCAGCGGAAAATGTCTGAATTCTGGAAACATTGCGCATTGAGTGTGGAACTCAAATTTAATTTTATTAATTTCCTCAAGTAGGAATCGAACCCACAGGCCGTCATTTACAGTCACACGCTTGTGCCCCTGCGCCACGACTGGCCTGAAGTATGCATTGTTAAAACAATATTATAAATATAATTTATTTCTAACATTTGTTAATACTAATATCAAAAATAATTTTCTAGTATAATAACCACATTAGTGTAAAGCTATGTCGCGGTTATGGAAGCTCACCTCATAGGCGTCGTTATTAACAATTTCTGAGTATACGTGCCTGTATGAGTAATGAAATTCCGCAATGTGTTTCAAATTTGTCGCTTCCAAAATTTTAAATAACTAAAAACACATTATTTATAGCTTCGCGCTGATCTCACATGTAGAAGTACCCTTCTAGTAGAAGTACCATTCAGTGATAAGACACTCCGTTCCCAATTATTCGCCGAATTCTGGAGGCATTGTTGAGTGGTGGAGCTCAACACCGCGTTTTATCTCGTTACCAAACCGAGGCTGAGGCGAGTCGTGGCGTAGGTTTAAACTATTTTTTTTTCTTTGTCTTACTTTTGAAGACTCATTTAATAAGATTATTTTTAAGTTTATGAAAAAAGTCTTCCTATATAAGTGATTTATGTCTATCAATATTATTGTGTGTGTGTGTGTAGGTGTTCGTCGCAATCGGTACGGAACCTCGTGTGGAAATGGCGGAAAAATCATTTCTGGAATTAGACTCTGTGAATGGTGGTTATTTGGTTAACAGTGAATTGGAAGCTAGGACTCATTTGTATGTGGTAAGTAGTAGGTTCATATTTTGGGAGTTATATAAGATTTATGGCCTGACCAAAAAAACTATGTATTTGGCAACATCTTTTCACTTTCATATAATATAATAATATTTATTCTATGAAATCGAAACCACACCGATGGGTGTTGCTAAATATTTAAATTTAAGATTTTTCCTGATCTAGCCAGGCAAAGCGCTCAGCCACTTATTAGATTTCTAAGTTTTGCAAAACGTAAAAACCAAAGGTTTTTTGAAATCATTCGTAAGGATAATGCTTGAAAGTAAAGTTTAAAAGGCAGGAGACGCAGCAAGCTTCTACTCCCAGTGGAAGGACACGAGGCTGCGGCTGACGCACTACGGCAACGCGCAGGAGCAGGGACTCATCGCGGGCGCCAACATGACCGGCTTCTGGGTACCGTGTAACATGGAGCCGCATTTTAGACTGGTTCTAGGGGAGACTTTGAATATGGAGGTGACATTTTGTCTATTTTTTAAAGTTATTATTACTGCATGTATCTATATTTGTTTTTAATTATTATAAAATAAAATAAGCCTTTAATTATTGGTATATATATAAATAACTATTCATTTTTATAACATATTCTATGTTAGTGAAATTACAAATTTTATATTTACACTCTTTTTGATGTGATCGCAGGGTGTCGGAGAGATAGGAGCGTGTATGCCCACAGTGGGTTTATTCAAGCCGTGCAACGAGGACCCCAAGCCGCAGGTCCCGGCTCCCACGGGGGATGGGGATAGACCGTGCTATAAAAAGTACCTTATATTCACTAACTTCACGCTGTATCCCGCATATAGCAGGGTATGCAGAGGGAACCTAGTTAAGATAGCGGTGCATGTTGGGTGGCGGGTAAAACAATATTCACACATGACAAATAAAAATGGTATTAGATCTTTTAAGCAGTAGCTTCACATTATTTATCACTTTTCTAATGTTTTTATTTCTTAAAAAAGCATTTTAATAATACAATAATAATATAAACAGATCAGACGAGTACCAGAACCGTTACAAGCGCGGCATGTTGTTCTACCTGCGCGACGAGACGGTGGTGGGCGTCGTGTTCTGGAACATGCCGCCCATAGACGACAGATATGCAGTCACTACTGAAGTTAGTTTTTATTGTAATTTCTATTTGAAATTTTTAAACTATGCATAGTTAAATACGTAACGAAAATCTCTAATATTGCATGGAAATGCTAAAAAAAAGATTAACATATATAATTGTAATCAATATGAAGAGTGAATCCAACATGCCACCACGGGATCGTTTATCGCCACTCGTCACTTAAGTATTTGCCATATGAGTGTGAAACTTTCACGCAAAACCTACTGAAAGGATTTAAATGCGACTTTACAGTAATATAGCTTATCTAGCAGAATACCACATTTAATTTTTTTAAATGAATTTAAAATCAGATACTTCGAGCTCGACCCACTTACGAAGATATAAATATGCTGGCTGAGTTGCTCGGGTTTCCGGAAACTAAATGCGATTACCTCAGCGAGGAAGAGATGAAGAAGCCACCGATCTGCTTCGATAAGTAAATGTCTCTCTGTATCCCGTATATAGAATAGTACGAAGAGAGAACTTAATGTTGGGATACTTCCTCTTAACTTTCATGACAAGTTTTCCAAATATAACGTCTAGTCGTCGCAACGCACTGTTTTGTCTTAGAAAAGTGGAGAAAAATGAATAATTAATATATAAAGGAGAGTTAAGTTTATAAAAAAATATTCAGAATAAAAATAAATTATAAAACCATGATAAGAACTCGGCGGAAAGTGGGGAACGGAAGTGTAGTGGGAACGAAGGGTCATTTCCAGGTTACCTGAAGCTGGAGAAAATTACTTTCAGTGACTTATTTATTTCACTTATTTCTATTTAAATGTTGTATTTTTTTGCAGGAGCAAATTTGCCTCGTATTGAAAACAATGTAATCCAGGACACCATAGCGACCAAGCTGCTCACGTACTCGTATGTATGAAGTGGTATTTGCTCCTTATTTATATGTTGTTGTAACTGTTTTGAATAATTTAAAAATATAAATTATATTTATTATATAAAAAAATATTTCTTTGATTTAATATTATTTTTATGAGGCCAGTCGTGGCGCAGTGGTATAAAGTATGACTGTAAAACCTGATTGTGGGTTCGATCACCACTCGAGGAGATGAAATATTTATTTAAATTTATATTTCCATTTCTTCGCACTGGTGTCGAGGCAAAGCGCGGCGTTGAGTTCTGCCACTCAACACGCAATGCCTTAACACTAAGTTCCCTCTGACCTACCCTGCTGTGTACGGGATACAGCGTAAAACTGTTTTTTAAAATTATTTTTATGCATTAAGACGGTCGTCCCACAGCTTTAAGTTGGATTTCCTTTCGGGGAAATGAATTATTATATTTTTTTCCCTCACTCTGGTGTAATCGAGACATGGCGTGTTGGGAGGCGAAACTCAAACGCCGCGCCAGTTATTGTTTGTTCACGAAGCTAGGTGCTTGTAATAGTTTGATTATAAGTATTTTTCTCTATGGGAATCGAACCCATAAGTGCCTTATGTAGGTACAGTCACACGTTGTCGCACTGCCAAACGATGGACGTATATTATAGATATATGTATATTATTTAAAAATACAAATAACGCTATCCAAAACAAATATACATAAGTACATGAATGCGAAGTGTAATTAAACGCAACTTTGTTTTTACGACTTCTTTTCATTAATTTCCGAAAACCGTAAAACAAAACATTAAATAACACCCAAAATAGCAGAAAGCCGTACAAATAGATTAGTTTTGACTTAACTTTAAGATGTATACTTGAATTTGTTCCACAAGTTAAATAACATTCTTGAGAGAATTCGTATGTTCAGAATAATATTTTTTTATGTGGTTTTACACACATTTCGTATAGAATTTAAATACTTTTTTTACTAATAGGCAAAATGATATAAAAATAAGGTTTATATATAAAATAGATATAATAGCTTATCATCATAATAAGAGACCAGTCGTAGCGCAGGGGCACAAGCATGAGACTGTTAGCGCGACAGGTTATGGTGGGTTCATTTCCCACTCGACGTCATTAAATATTAAATATTTTAATTACCTCGTCCGAATAGAGGGGTGTAGCGCTGCTTTGAGTTCCGCTACTCAACACACAACGCCTCCAGAGTTCGGCGGAAAGTGGGAAACGTGTCTTAATGGGGAAAAAATCGTAGACCCAATTTCAGTTTTGTACCTACGAGTATGCCCAGCCTCATATACTGAGGAATATGTCCGAGTGTCCTACAGCCAACTCAACTAACTACATTCTACGGCGAATTTTTAACAAGATTGTTACAAATGTTAGAGTCCAGCGTCCTCCATGAGAAAGACTTTACAAAGTTTGGCGTACGTTGGTTGTACGTCATATAACAAATAACGAATCTTACTCATGTAATTAAGTATTTTCTTTTGGCTTCTCTCCCGATAGACCCATATTTTATCTGTTTAACACGGTATTCCGAGACTTAATTATCGAGACATTACGTGTTGAGTGGCGGAACCCATCTCTGTCTATGTCTTCTTACTAGAGTATAGAACAAGGAAATAAAATAATTCACTTTTCAGATTGAAATTCTAACGCACGACGCGTTGTGATGCTTGTATAAATAATAAATCATAATAAAAATTAAGATATTTAAAATAATTGAAAAACATAACAACCTGTCGTCTCGGTATAACAGCGTGTGGCAGGACGTCTGTCTCCATTGTATTCATTAATTGTTTATTCATTATCATCAAGAGGTCCCTTTGTTTACTCTTTGTGACACTTGATTTGTTTTTTGAACTTATAACTGCATTAAATATCCTAACTATTCTGTTGTGTGCGGGATACGGCGTGAAGATGTTTAGATTTATTAGAATAATTAATAGTAATAAGAGAAGAGAAGAGAAGAGAAGTCAGCTTCTTATAAATATATTTTTTAAATATACGCGTATACACAATTTGTTATACAAGTTTGACAAAATGTTCCCGTATTGAATTGGGAAAAAGATACATCGTTTTAAAATGTGTACAGGACGCGGAAAACGACGTGTTTTTAATCAATTTATCTGCGGTTCAAAGTAAATTTTCAAACGCCCCCCCCCCCCCCAACTGTCGCATGGAAATCCTTTTTAACGTGCGTTTAAACGTGGCAAAATTTGTACAGAAACTGAAAACTCGTTTACATTTAATATCAATTTTATATATTTCGCAGCAAAAGCCAAATCACTCTTTTACTTTGCTATGTGAATAGGCAATAAAAGTACTTCGAATTTAATGTCGGTCTTCGAGGTTGGTGTGGAGGTCGTGCACAGTAGGCGAGCGTTAAGCCTCCTCACACCTCCTACACTTGGCCCGCAAGTCCTAGGTATTGCTGGTGACGGATCCACTTCAGGAAAACTAAGTACTAGTAATATTTTAAAATTATAATTATAGTTGTAATAATACAATGTTATACGTTTTAACGAGCGGCTATAATGCAAGGAATGCGCTTGTTTACCTCGTTAGGTATTAAACAAGGCTGTGCTGGCTATTAGGAGATTATCCGTTGTAGCGTTGATATTTAATGTAATATTCACTATAACTTCTATTTTATTATTAAAATCAAGATTTAAGTGTATTTTTTATATATAAGGTCGAAGAGATCTAGGTAGTTTTTCATTTTCGTCTTATTTAGGGACATTATGATGCGAGTAAGTAGAACGTTCTGATATTTCAAAGAAAAGAAGAAAAGACGGAATGCAAGATTAGTGTAAGTGGTAAGATATTAGAACGAGTGATTGAAGTATTTTTGGGAAATATATTCTGTAGAGTATATTCGGGATGGGCGAAACGTCAGCACATCGCCCGAACTAAATGCAGTGTTGATGCAGGTGGCCTCGCTAGGCATACAGGCATATTAAACTAAGTTTAAGTTACCGACATGATACTTATGTTCAATTTTTTCAATGTATTTCGATTTTTTTATTTGGATTTTTATACCGTACGTATGTACACATGGCCGAAGCTGCAGGTAGGATCTAGTCAAGTATATTCATACAAAATTTCACTCCCAAATATGAATATTGTAATGTTATGAGTATTGTGAGAGCACTCAAGTAAACTACACCCGACACTCGTGTTACAAAGCGATGACAAATAGGCTCTATGTGGGGGGAGTATGAGAGTAAGTACGACGTCACCCACGGGAACTATTATGGTGGGAGAGATCGACACATGCACATATTTAAAGTGATATAAGAGTCTTGTTCTTGTTATATATATTTATATGTTTTTTTCTTTTAAAAAACATTTGAAACTTTCATTTATGTTATCTAATCTAAAACATATATTTTCAGAAAAGATAACTCTGTCCCTTTTCAGATACAAGCGAGTATTTTGCGCGTTGAGTTCCACGCTTTGCCTCGACAGCCGAGTGAAGAAATGGAAATATATACCATAAATAAATAATTCACTTCCTCGAGGAGGAATCGAACCAACAATCCTCGCGTTACAGTCACAGCCTTGTGCCGCTGTGCCACGACGACCTGTGTGCCTCAACATAACTACTACATATAATAATTCTACGAAAAAGTACCTACAAAATACAAAATGGTCACGTTGTAACGTAGTATTTGTAGAATTAACAGGCTCGCCACTAGGATTACATGCGCCCGCACTCTCGCCAATTAAGCTTTACTATGAAATCGTGTTAAATCAATATTTCCATACGCTTGTTACAATTTATGTTCTTGTAGGCACCGAACTAAACTGTAGTTAGAGCGTTTGGACATATTGTTAGGGTAGATATTGTTAAAGAAAGAAAAAAAATATCATTTTAAATTGATGAGATAAAGTAACAATTCGGTAACGTTAATTGAAAATACGGTGTACGGTAAGTTTAAATTATACTACCTACTATTCTCTACCAGAGGGAAGAAATTAAAATCATTCGTTCTCTCGAGTGGAAATCAAACCCACAACCTTTGCGTTTACAGTCATACATTTTGCCCCAACGGCAATTATTATTTTTTTTGTAATTATTTCTTGTACCGCTTTCGATGATTGTTTGTATAGAGAAGAAATAGATTTTTTTTTATTTTTATGCCTCTTTAAACATACACTCGAGCATTTTCAAAGAGACATCCTTCCAAAAATACTACACTAACATTTCCAAAGTTATTTACATATTTAAAATCGTTAATCGTTAAAGTTTTTGATATTTTTTTTAATCGGCGTTAAATTGTCTAGAAACGCACGCTGAGCGGCCACTGATACAATTATCCTAAGGTTAGACACACATGCGATGCAGGCCAGTGTCACGCTGCCCGTTGACACGTTTATTGCATTTGGTTGTAACTTGTAACGATATTTGATTAGTTTTCGACAGTTTTACTCAAAGTTTTTTGTTATTTTATTGTTTTAAAAATCAATCCCTTCTCGCTTTGCTCTCAGTAATGATAAAAAATAAATATCCTCTAAACGATATACTTAGTTTTTTCTATTTATGTTAGCGGTTATAGCTGATATAAGCAGCAATAGCATTTTTACGGTCTAAGCTAACACCACAATTTAATATTTATATATTACATTGGATTAATTAAGTAAAAATATCTTTTTGTCGTATACTAGCTTTTACCATCGGGTTTCCTCGTGTGGTGTTATAGAAATTGTTAAGAGTATATGACACATTCTAAAAATCCAGAGAAATTAAAATGCGTTATCGAACACAAAATAAAATATCAATTCAGACCAGCAGTTTCTGATATTAGAGCAATCAGCATAAGAAGCTCTTCAGTTTTAATTTCACTGTAGACAATATATTATAGTTCTGGCAACTCGTCACGTCACTTGTTGCTAATATCGTAAATTAAAATCTTAAATTGGAAATAGACAAACTTGTGAAACCTATACAAAACTTTTTCTGCTCAGATTTCTCGTATTTTACCTATATATTTTTGAAATAATTCATCACATCTTACAAAAGGACTTCATTCATTGTATATCGATGAACTGAGCTGTGGAGCTCGGGACAGCGAGTTGGCGTTCATTTAACAAAACTTTGTAATTTTCTTAAGATGGTGCTTCTTTTGTTGCACACAATCACATTTTTACAGGCCGATAGTTTCGCTTGTAACAAAAGTTTTAGATGCGATGAACTAAATTAATATTAAGTTTTATTTTGTTAAGTAACAATGGGTTTAAAAGGTTTTAAGGGCATTATCGAGATGTATAATAACATTTTTTAAGCATATTTATTATATAATACATATATTTAGGTACCAACCAAGTTTCAATTGTGCAGTGTGTAGTCCTAATAGTCTCGAAATAAAGAGGCTGGGACATACGGATGAAGCTTAGACTTTATTAACTTAATATAACTTTATATAGGTATAATGTTAGTATAGCATACAGACTGTATCCCGTACATACAAGGTACGCCGAGGGAACCTGAGAGACTAGTGTTGGGACATTCTGTTCGCATTAAGACAATTTGCTTCGCGTATTGAGAGGCGGAATTCAAAGACATATTTTGTCAAATACTATATATTTTATTTTCTCTAGTGGATTTTGAATCCATAACATATGGCATCTACAATCGCACATTTGTGCCGCTGCGCACAGACTGTCCTTCAATAATAATATCAATAAACATTATTACATAAACTATTACTATAATAGACAAAGGTGATAAAACATGAACTTCACAAACAATATTTCATAAAGTAAAAGTATAAATAACCTAATCATATGAACTGATACAGGCACTCGAGTTTCACAGCATCTCGAGTTCCCACTCGAGATAACAAATAGCGGCAATTTGAGATATGGTTTTTCTCTAAGGACCGCGAACAAAAACTTAAAGAAAACATTGGCAAGAAAAAAGATTATTTATCATATTTTTATTACAGCTTTTTATTATAGCTTCATGCTGTATCCCGCACAAACCCAGCGTAGGCAGAGGGAACCTGGGAACCTACTCTTAAGATTCTCCGTTCCCATCAAGACTCTTCTGTGACGTTTATACTTATGTATTAATATTATAAAGCTCGATAGTTTGTTCGGTCGAAGTTGGTAATCTTAGGAATTATTTTTGAATTCTTCAATGCAAAATTGAAAACTATTGAGTTATTTAAAAATGTAAAATTAAGTTTTAAAATAAAATCTAGATATTGACGATGCGCTCCATCTTGTCACCAGACCTATGTAGGAAGCCAGACTCGGATTCAAACTTAAAACACGTGATTGTACTAAAATATTTTGATTAAGTCAAATAAATCTTTATAAATTTCAAATTCATCTCTAAGCGTGAAGTGTGGAATTTCCGACGTCTCATATTTGTGGTTGATGTTTAGGTGCTATAAGATACACTTTATCTCCTTTACTTATTATAAAACAAGGCGCTTCCCACTGATGTACGCTTAAATCTTTCAAAAGAAACAACAGATTTGATTTTCACGATTTGAATTAACTTTCTATTCTCATCAAAAATGTTTGATAAAAGTTAATTTGAATATTTAATGAGTATGGCATCACATAACTTTTAGCTTAAAGCTTTTTCTCTCTTATAGGAGATAAACAGACGTAACATGGTTTTAAAATAGTCCTTGCCCCAGTTTTCCCCGGCATTGCTTGTTACTTGTAGAACTCAACGCGCTGTAATAGCTCCACGCTGTATCTCGTATATAGTGGGGTAGGCAGAGAGAACCTGGAAACCTGGTGTAAAGACACACCGACACCATTAAGATAAGTATCTTAAAGGGAACATAAGTATGTTCCCCACTTTCCGCCAAATTCTAGAAGCATTGCGTGTTTAGTGGCAAAAATCTAAAAGAATTAGCAAAGTAAAGTAAAAGTGTCTTCATCATTTACAGAATGCCTATGCATATTATATATTATATCTTATTATCTGACGTATATAATATAATGAACATGGATCCCTCTATCGTCAAACGTATAAAGTAGACGTAGGTAGACGTCCGTCAGACCCGTCGTTCAAACCAAATGGCTCAGAAAATCATGCTATGAATGAATATAGGCGTAATAATAACATCAGGCTTTTTTACTTATATCAATTTAGTTTCTTTTTCTTATTAATGTCCACATTTTTATATATCTTTAGTGTTTTAGAGAGAGTTACAAAAGAGCTGTCTCACGTCCAAATCACCCAGTGGTAAGACAGTCCATACCCCAACTTTCGTCAAAACGAGGCATTACGTGTTTGAGGGGGAGGAACGGTGAACGCTGAACGCAGTGCTTTGTCGGTATTGCCGGTCTCCAGGTTGGTAGAGTTAAATGTATTCAAAATATCATAGGCCAGTCGTGGCGCAGAGGCACAAGCCGGTTACTGTAAACGCCGCTGGTTCGATTCCCTATATCCTATCTGTTCTACTTGTAGTGGAGCAGTGCTTTATTGTTCACGCTGTAGTTATGGGATCCATTCCCATTTGAGGGAATATATTATTTTCATTTTCCTATTTTGTTCAAATATCTCCTGTCAACTGTCGCAGTGTCTTAAATTCAGACGCTAAGTTCTCTAAAAGAAAACTAAGAATGTTATCGTGACAGAGACATATGTGCATACAGTGTGTACAATAAAAAACACGTATTAACAATTTCAAATGAAAACTGATATAAAAAAAAAATAATAAATCTATTTTTTTGTTTGGCGCATTCCGAAGCGTATATGAAAAAATAATTAATTAAATGTGTTTGCGAGAATTACTTTTCTAAGATTATCCTCAACATGATTCCATCCACGTGTCGCCACAAAAATGTAAGCTATTATATTTATAGCAATAATACTTTGACTTACTTTCTGATTTCTAACATTTATCCTGCAAAATGAAAGAGAGAAAAATCAACGAGAAAACATCCTTGTGCCAATGTCAAGTCCTTGCGTTGCAAATGCTGAATGGCAGAGCGGGAGAGTGAAAATTCATTGCCTATGTGGTAATCGAACCCACAACCATCTCGTTCGGATTTGGGATAAGTCTGATATACTGGTATGTCTCTTTTCCCTTGTAGGTTAACTCAAAATATATACCTAGAACTACTGTGACACGGTTGAAAGGGTCAACAGGAAGTGTAAACATTTGTGGATCTCCCACTTTCGTGCTGACTAGTAGTAGATTGCCGTATTATAAGAAATTTTTGTTACTTTAATGTTTTAACATTTAAAAACATTATTCTACATTTATAAAGAAATATATTTTTCCCTAAATGTGGAATAACACTATAAAATGGTAAAAATATGTAGAATTAGGGTTTCATAGAGTAGTTAAAATTGGGCTTTCATTTAAAGTGGTGAAGATAAAAAGTATATTTTTTACTAATCTTTTCTACAGCATGAGACACTTCGTTCTCCACTTTCTGCATACTTTAAATAAGTAACTTCTCTTGGTACAGTGTTACGTTAACTGCATAAGTTCAGGATAATATAAGCCATCCTTGATATCCCACGACGATTGATCTTTGACTATTATTACTTACATTTAATATACCAGGGTGGACGGTAATTTTTAGACGCTTCATTTTGCACTATCCGTCCGCTTTCAAAACATTGTGCTTCCGGTAACGGAACCCAACTCCGTGCCATATTTTATCAAAATAAACCATTCAAACTTGTTTACTCCCTCGAGTGAGAATCTAACCCGTTATCAACTATCGCAGTGTGACACTACCGGCCTCTAAACTATGAAATGGCATATAAATGATACGACCCGTGGGTTTAATTGTATGAAAGTATTTCACGTGACATTTTGAGATCATTTGTTATAAAACAATTTTCTTTTTACACCTTACAGTCGTCACCTTACAGTTCACTTGGAAATACCAACGCTTAGATTGTAAAGAGAGCCAAACCAAATATTGCAAATTGTGAGACAATCTATTATTATCTTTTTATCTGTACTTATAATTCAATTGCAACGAATAGATCTATATATGGAAAATATATAGATTTATTTTTATTTTTGTCTGTTTGGCTGGGAGTTTATTCGCAGCCATCTCAGAAAGGGCTTAACCGATTTAATTGCACTTTTTACTTCTGTGTTTTAGCAAGCGTCCCTTAACATTTAATATTTATTTTAAATATTTCAATCAGTTTATAAATAAAAAAATATTTACTATTTTAAAGAACGTTAGACAAAATTGCTTTAAATAACTGAGAGTACGTATAAGAATTTCGACGTAGCTTGATAGAATGTATGGCTTAGCGAGCTCTGGGCAGAGCACATGGGCGGTTTTCAAAAGGTGCGGGTTCGAGTCCCGTATTCTTTATGTGTTTTCTAAAAAAATACATAATGTGGAATACATTTTAAGCTATGGCAAAAATATTATATTTTTAAGTTTAACTTAGTGAAACTTGATAGAAATATTTGAGTTGACTCTCTTCATCACCAAACCGACGATATATACAGTTACACTGTAATAATACTACGTAGGTGGGTATCGTAATATAATGTATTTTATAAGAGTAAGAACTTCTTTGAGTAGATAAATGAGATGTTTTGAAAAGCTTTTGTCACTTAATTTTCTTAGCTGCATCCCGCACGTAGCAAGGTAGGCAGAGGGAACCTGGGAACCCATAAGACACTGTCGTTCCCCACTTGAATCGTGTATTTATTTAACTTTTTTTTTATACAAGTATTTATTGTGGTATGTACGGATAATGAGAAGGAAATGGTTTGCTACAATGTAATGCCGAATTTTATGTATAATTTTTGTTTTATATTATAAATAGGTTTGGTAAATTATTATTTTATATTCTTTTTATACATACAAATCAATAGAATATTCTTTTTTTCTTTCTCGTTTTTTTTTTCTTTTATGTAGCTTACAGAGAGAACTTACTCGACTCATCAGTTTAAGATTGAAGTTGAACACCGTGTTTTTTTATTTATTATATTTTCTAGAAATATTTAAACTTAAACTATAATTAAATTTATTTTAAGGGATCAAGGAGAGGGTGATAATTAAAGGCAGAATGATGCAATTTCTATTACTTGTATAATTATGTATATTTAATGGTTATATTCAAAACAAATGTGTCAATAAATTTTCGAAACATATTTACTTAGTTATTAGGAAATATCGCATTGATGTACACATACTGAAATCTCGAAGTACATACAAGAAGGTAAAAGTTGAAAAAAGGAGGGAATAAGGAAAAACTTATATTTTCAGAATCTGGGTATTTTTGGCACATTTTTTTATTATTAACTTCAAAATATCAAAAGACAACTTTCGGTTTGGTACATCTATGTATGTATGTGTATTATATTCAAGCAAATTGACCTATACATATATAATTTAATAATTTCAAGTATCACTCTATACTACAGTAACAATGATTTACAAAACAAACGATATACGCACAGAGTACGTTGTAGCGAATACGTATTATGTTCTGTCATGTCCAGTTCAGCTTAATTAAAATTAAATTCAACTCTGAAACATGAAAACTCACGTGGAACCAACTATTCATTTTATAGCCAACTATAAGTATTTTAAATGTTAAAAATGGCTGTAACTTTCACGATGAAATGTACAACTGAATATAGGGATAATATCGACACTAGTCCATAGTTATACTAAGTTAAGTAACAAATGAAATCTCTAACGATGTCAAAACACTTACTATTATTAAAAATACATATAATACAATTATTTTAAAAACTATTCCACACAAGTTTCCATTAACACCAATAAATAGCCTAAACATCGAAGTAGTTGTCGTTATCGTCGAATGGGATCTCCGATCTCTTGCCGAGTCCGAAACTGAACCTGTGGAGGTCTCTCTCCCGCTTGCCTAGGCCGAAATTGAATTTGCTGCTCAAACGTTTGCCTAGACCGAAATTATAGCTTCTTGCGCGTTTGCCTAGACCAAAGTTGTACAGATGAGGTCGTTTCCCAAGGCCAAAATCATACATTCTGGCGCGTTTCTCCTCATTATTCTCGTCTTCATTCATTCGTTTCCCGAGACCGAAGCTGTAGGGTCGAGCGCGCTTCTCGTATCCTGTAAGAACACCTACATTAGAAGTACTAACATCAAAGGAAATTATGATAAATCGAGAATATATTCTTAGAAAGAAAAGGGGCCTTTAATTCTTGCTGTGAAAGGGATTTTAAAAATCTTTTGTCATTCGGATCTTGGAAACTGCTGAATTTGCATTAAAATGGCAATCAAAGTGACAACCAATTAATATTAGAACGGAATCTTTTTTAATTATTTCAATTAGAATAACTACTTCGAGTCACGTTAACATAGTTTACTTGAAATATTTTGATTATTTTTTTTGACATTACAATCTCATGAATTCGATTTGGTTTTGTTCCTTAAAAAAAATTTAAATTGAAACGAATAAATATCTTCATGCTTTTGATTTTTCTTAATTATGAATATCATTTTGCGATAGCGGCAATAGCGGTGAAAGTTTATGAAGATGGATGCTTATTCCACTTTCAAGCTAAAACTACTTATTTATACATTAGAATAATATATAGCCACAATAAATTAATGTAAAAAATTGCATAATTTGGCTTTAATATAAAAACAAGCAGGCGAAGCCGCTCGTGGGTCTCTAGTATTTATATAATGTTATTTTATATGAAATTGTAAAATTTGGTGGAAAACGGGGAACGGAATATTTTTACACAATGTTCCCTCTGCCAACTTGCTATATGCGAGACATAGTTTGAAGCTAAAAAGAGACACTAAAAGTAAAAGAAAAATTGAAAGATAATTTATAAGGAAATATTTGTGAGTAAGCAATACCTGGTGCATCATCGTACTGATCAAAGACCTCAGCATAACTAGCTTGATCGACATCATTGGGGAATTCTTCTTCATTTTGATCTTCATCAACTGAGCGTTTGCCAAGGCCGAAAGAGTAAGGTCGAGACCTACAATGAAGAAAAATTAATAAGAATATAGGTAGTATAGTATAGGTAATATAGGATCTTAGGTATATTATAAAACTTTTGCGTTACTGACTGATTGACAGAAAAGACAGAGACATCTTAGAAAGTTAAAATTTGTCATGTAGGTAGGTTAAGGTGAAGTAGGAGACGTATTTTTCATTTTACGTCTAAAAGTCACTGTTGCTAGTTATCGCTATAAAAATGTTATTCGGTTAATATATTATAAACAGTCGAAATTGCTAATATCTATATTATTTATGAATTAACCTTTTCCCCAATCCAAAGTTATAAACTGGAAGCCTCTTGTACTCGGATACATAGCTGTAGGCTCGTTTGCCTAAACCAAAGTCGTAGTGAGGAGATCTCTTCTCCATCGTAGATGCATGATCTGGAATAGAGTCCTGATGCATTTGATCGTCCTGTGGCACTTCTGGTGTGCACACCACCGCGCCTACCACCAAGAGGACGATGAGAGAAGTGTAGATCATTCTGTAATAATCGAAACTGTTAGTACGTGTGTATGTAAATGTTAATTACTAATTGTTAACAACTACATATATAGTAGAAGCCAGTCGTGACCTACGTTCCAGCGTGGTGCAACCTGTGGTGCTTACAGTAGTAAACGCCACAGGTTTTGGGCTCGATGGTCACTCAGAGAAATGAAATATTTAATATTTTCATTCCTCTGAGTAATGTTGCAAACAAATACACGCCGTGCTTTGTTTACCAGAGCGAAACTCTCGAATGAGAATCGAATCTGCTACCTTCGTTGTTATAGTCAGACGGCCTCAACTGAATGAAATAACTTAAATTTCAAAATATTGTATTTAAGCTATTAGGCCCCAACATACTATATGTAGGTATAAGCCTCTGGAGACCCATTACACACATATTATTATTGCTTTACGATAGTCCATAGGGGGTCTAATCGCATTTAATAAAGACCCCATGATGTCTAACAATATTACAAAGATTATTTGTACAATATGAGATTTATTTGTTTATTCATGTTATATTAGGTTACAGTAAATAAAATAAAATTGATAGGAATAGCTTCTCGCTGTATTCCGGATAGATAGGATAGCAGAGTAGACAGAGGGAACTGTGTGTAAAGACACTCGTAAACGACGTTTGTCAACGCGTAGGGTTCAGTTTCTTCTCGATGGAATTAATTTTCATTTCTCCACTCTGGTAAAAGAACAAATTGTGGGGTTAAGTACCGCCATACAATACACACGGAAAATTCCTCTTAAAATTATGAAAATTAAAATATTAAAAAACATAAATATATTTAAAATCTCAATCCATTGACTATAATAAACAAGTGTCGCCTCAAAAACAGGTATCTAACAAAGTAACCATTCTGTAGTATCTAAATGTTAGTATATCCACCGTAGTGAGTACCTCTACAAACCAAATATTGATAAAATCAATTTCGGATCAAAATTTAATATCACTATTAATTTTCACGGTTATATTAATACATTTATTTTGATTATTAGTTTAAGTTTGAACCAAGTAAAGGGGACAATGGGGGACGTGGAGGGGGGGGGGAAGGGGGACAGCCGCGCCGTGTGGTAATTGAGTAAGTTATTGAATAGACAAATTGAAATTTCCAATCAAGGTCCTGAACTTTGTCACGGTAGGCTGGTGTTAATTGATTTACCTATATTTTTTTTAATAATATGTGGGTCGATAAATAGGTTGAAATCGTCATCGTGTCTGCGATGGACGTAAGTTTGATACTCATCTGGGAAATGACGACTTTTTATTTTCTTGCTTTGATAATAAAATAAAGAACTGCGTTGATTATCGCCACTTTAAATAAATTTCTCGAAAAGTGAGCATAAAGTGTGGAACGGAGTGTCCTACACTAGATTCGCCAATCTTCATTTATGTGCAGGATACAGTGTGAAGCTAAAATTCATAAATAATTACATTATTTTTAATTTTTTTCCTATAGTTAGTTTTATAAGAACAAAAACTCAATTGTACATTTAAAAAGAGTCGATATTTAAAATACTACCATATAACTTAAGCGACGGCACTTTAGATATTCAGAAAAATTATCTACACACCAAGAATATGTTGTTGCAAATTGCATTTTGCTTTTACAATATACATAATTTAAAACGAACGTGTCTTACTAAGAAGGTACATTTCGTTTCTTATTTATCAGGCAAGAAGTTATTTCATATGTTTTCTGCATACGCCTATCATAAATATTTCATGAAATCCCCTTATTTCGAATTTGAACTCGTAACAACAATAATCAAATCAAACAATATAATTAAGTAAATAAGAACGTCCCATCTGAACCATGAGGGTGTCATCGTATATTGGTAAAGTTTAAACTTATAATTGAATCAATTACCTTCATTTGAATATACTAATATAACATATTGATTTATATACATATGAAGTGAGCTTGCATAAAACTATGGTATTTTTTTTTAAATGTGTAAAAACTTAACGTAGTTGGACTCGAACGTGTACCTCCTGGAAATCGCCCAAGCTAACCTAACCACTAAGCCATAGACGTCCATGTACGTTAATTTTTTTTAGATGTATATCGTTTAGTTGTTAGAATGCTTGGACGGCTTCCAAGGCGCAGGTTCGAGTCCCGATAGGTTTAAATTTTTATACGTATTCTCAAGTAAGGAACACATTTTTGTCTTTTAGGCCACGAATTCTCTACACAATGTAACAAACTTTGTTGTATACTGTTTTACAGCTCCAAGCGTTTCCCACATAATAGAGTGGCAGAGAGTGCTCTACTACACACTCCTTTCCCTCCTTTCTTCTCGAATTCATGGCATCCCATGGAAAGGCGCGAGTGAAGCTTGCGGTTTGTATTTGCAGTTGTTAGTTTGTAAGACCGGGAAAATGAATATAATTAATTTCCATGAGTCGAAATCGAACCCACGAACACCGCATTTGTAGCCAAATCCTGCCCCACTGCCGTAAGTTACTTCCTAAAACTAACATCCATATATGAAATGGACTTCAAAACAAATTTTCCAATCAAAACAAGAAAGAAAATATAAAGTAAAAATCTAAAAACATCACAGAAAGTGCCACTGAGCACTATGAAAGGGGAAAAATTCTTAACGTCTTGCGCCCATACAAAACACATACGATAGAATTTTAAATGAACATCGTGTCTGTTTCAAAAAGAAATTTCGTATACTTAGAAGGAGGAAATGCGAAGAAAACTCGCCCTTACTGTTGACATTTTAAATCTTTCCTCTGAATGTTTAGAAAATCTAAAAATAAATAGTTCTCTACAAACAATTTTTAAATGCCATGTTGGAATTTTCAATTTATATAGAACGTACAGTGTTAATACTTTAAGAGGTCTGACTTGTGTTAGTGTAGAATAAATCTAGATAACTAGACAAAATCTGCACGTAACAGGGGAAGTAGAATGTACCCCTGGGAACCTAGTGTTGACTTGTGTGGCCTTCAGGGGTCCCTAACAATGCACTAACGTTTACCTCTACTGCTCGATTTCAATAGGGCTAATTAAATACAATCTAATATAATATTGTCTTTTATATATTATTTAATTGCTTAAATATAATATTAAAGGTCGATTCCCATTCGAGATAATGAATCATTCTTTATTTTTATTTCTCCGTTCTGGTAACAAGAAAATCAACACGCGATGGCTTAAAAATTTGGCGGTGTATGAGGAACAGAGTGTTTTAACACTGTATGCCTTGTTATTTGTGGAGTGCTACTAGCTAGACAGTACTCTGTTGCCATAGCAACCTAATAAAATATTTATTGAATATATTTAAATATATTTAGTGAACAATATGCAGACAGACGCTTTTAATTTGGTTATATATAATTATATATATAAGGCTTATAAGTAAAATTTATTAGAATCCATAACCCTACATTAGACGGCGCGGCGGTATTAAGTTTAAGTCGCTTACCACCGACCAACGTACGAGTAGTAGATCTTCAAACTAAGCTGCAGATTTTAACGCGGTTTTCACTAATAGATATACAAAGTGATTTAAAAGGATTATAAGACATGTGTATAACATTAGAGTAAGCCGAAGAATATCAAAGATTTATAACGTACTATAGTAAAACCATATTTATGGACGGTTAAAGC
The DNA here is from genome assembly GCA_000313835.2 of Heliconius melpomene melpomene. Lineage (NCBI taxonomy): Eukaryota > Metazoa > Arthropoda > Insecta > Lepidoptera > Nymphalidae > Heliconius > Heliconius melpomene. The sequence continues at coordinate 32,089 of HE671797.1, forward strand.
CGCGGGCGGGTTAGCGGGCGAAGCCGCGAGGAAATAACTACTATTAAATATTTATTTTAAATTTGCCACTACACAAATTGAGGGTATCAATTTTCTGTTAGGGTATAGAACCCTAAAAATAAATAAATAAAATAGATTGATAAATATTTTCTATCCGAACTAAAGTTTCCACTATTGTATACGTGATGATAGAGGTACGAGTGTACGTATAACGTCTTTCTATTATAAGTTCAATGGATAATTGGCCCTTAAAATATATTCTAAAGGTGGAAGGAAACATTAATAATCCAATGCTAAATTGATATCTATATATTTCCTAACAATATCTATCTGTGTTAAAGAAAAAGCCTCCGTAGAGCAATTAGAGTGTATTAAATAGTTTACACAATGGTTGTTGGAACTTACTCAGCACTACTTATTCAAGAGAATGATTGTGTCAAGTACCCTGTGATTTTTTTGACAGGGAACCTGGGAACCTTGTTTTAAGACACTGTGTTCTCATTAAGATATTTCCGTCCCTCACTTTCCGTCGAACCAGAGTCCTGGTTGCCTCGTTACCAGAGCGAGGAAATGAGAATATTAAATATTTCATTTCCTCGAGTAGGAATCGAACCCATACCCTTACAGAGCCGATTATTAAATTAAATTTCAATTATGACATTTTTCTACTCAGGTGGACAAAGTTGAGTTTCACTTCGTAATGTTTCGAAATGTCCTTCTGCCTATACTTTTATATGCAAGACAGCGTGAACCTAAAAACAATATTTATATGTCAATAATAACTGTTATTATAAATTATTGGCAATACTTATAGCTTAATGACAGTTAAGATAGTTTTCGTTAACTAAAATATAATAAAACTGTGGTTTTATTACTACGATTGGCTATTCTCATTGATTAGTCGTCTACGATTCTCAGAAGGTTGAGGTTAAGTTAATAAAAAATAATATGAAATAGAATGCGTGGGTGTTGGTGGCAGGTGATCTAATCTCATAATATATAAGGGAAGAAGACAACTTGGGTTTCCTATTTTCCGCCAAATTCTGGAGGCATTGCTTCGACACCAGAGCGAAGAAATGAAAATATACATTTAAATAAATATTTCAAAACCCACAGCTGTCGTAAACTATGTAATTTTGTAGTAAAATGAAGTAAGTGCATCTGGATCTGACCTGGAAGGTTCCAGGTTGAAATCAAAATAATTTTTATCGAGGCACAAGCAGTTTTTATATCTAGCAATTTCCGCTACAAACTTCGCTTTTATATTTTCTTTGAGATTTTAATTAAATAATAGTAGACTAGATGCGGCTTAAGAAGATTATGCTAAAAGCAACTTAGAATCTTGTTAGAATTTTTCTTAGCTTTAATTTTATTTCACAAAATTCATTTGTTTATATAAATGAATATTGTGGTACTGTGTGTTTACTAATTGTGATCGTAATTTTAATAAAATATTTTATGTTCAAGTTATCTCTTTTCAAATTTAATAATTATAAATATTTTTTATTAGAGCAAAAATAAGCCGTGGCGCAGCGCAGGTGTACAAGCAAGCTGTAAGCGCGACAGTTTGTGAGTTCGATTCCCACACGACGAAATACCTTGTATTTTAATTTTTTCGCTCTTCTAACGAGGCAACGTGCGGCGTTGAGTTCCAGTACTTACCACATGGGAATGGGATGGGAACGAAAGTGCCTTAATGGGAATGGAGTGTATTTACAAGTTCCCCCTGTCTACCCTGCTATGTGCGGGATACGTGAACATTTAAGCTAAAAAATTAAGTACTGTAAAATATTAAGGTCCAGATTGCCAATACAAAATTATTGGGTTGAATCAAAAAATCCAATGAACCAAACTAGAGTTATTATAAAATGTCAACATCAGCCTCAGATAAGCTTTCAAGTAATTCCGCAATCAGACCTGCAAGCTGAACCAAAAGAGTATTTATTTTTATCTAAATAGTACAATTTCAACGTAGCTATTTAAAAATTCTAAAGTTTTATTTAGACTTCACTGTGTCACACATATCAAATCGTAGGCAGAGGAAACCAGTGTTAAGACACTCCGTTTCCTTCATTCCTTCTGGTTTCTGGTGCGTATTGATTTATGGAGTCAACGCCCTGCTTCATGTTATTCTTGTCAGAACGGGGAAATAAAATTGCTCTATTTTGTTTCTTCCAAGTTGAAATTGAATCCATAACCCTTGAAATGAAAAGCGTGAAGATTTAAAAAAACGTCACGCCTATCACGCCAGGTCGGAGCGTGCTAGATAGTATGGTATACCTACGTAATCTACAGGATATTTAAAATGTTCAATATCCTATTTGGAGTGCAGTTCCGCTTGTTAGGTGCGCTATCTATTGCGGTCATCATACTGATATGCAATTTTAAAATAATGACGTAAACCAGGTATAAATACATGAAGTAGTTTAACTACGTAAGACTATCAGGAAGATTCCAATTTACAATAATAAAAATAGAAAGAGAGAAAGAAAGAAAATCATTGCGGAACTCAACGCCGAGCTATATTTTATTATGTAAATGAAAATAATTTTAATACAATCGCATTAGAAATTTATATTTGGAAATATTTAGATACTTCCGGTCTATGGTATGATTTTTAACTGTGAATTTACAAGTAAATACAAAGACATACTATTATTATATATTTAGTTCTCTTTAAATAGACTCATATTAAATAAAAATACCGCCCTAGGGAGTTGGCCAATATAGTTAATTGTTCATATGACACGCAGAGTAAACAACGAACGAATATTAATATGTAATATTTTATATTTTCTTACTATTGTAGGCTGCTAAGCCTATAAAAAAGCGATGGCTGTATCTTAGCTCTACACTCTCTCTGCTTATCCTATAGTCTATATGTATATGCATGTTATACAAAATAAACTTGACAGCTTAAGTGCTAATCGATATCTCTGAGTTTAGCATTACAATACTAAAAAATAAAGTTAACCAACAAATACACTGGTAAACCAGTAACCAGTGACTAGGAAACGGTAAACTATCAGTATTGTTTTAGTTCGCAACAATCTGCATTTTCCAGTTCCTACACGCTGCCGCCGCTCCGGGCCGTTACTAAGTGGGATACCTTTGTGAGGGAGTTCTGTGAATTTTAATTTACCACGTTAAAGGGGCAAGCTTGTGTGTAGACAACTAAAGATAAAATGGAGTAAACTGGTGAGAATGCACGATTAAATAGTGTTATTACTTATTACTACCGCAGTGGCGCAGTAGCGCAGAGTCTGGTTGTAGTGGCTACAGTTGTAGGTTCGATTCCCACTTGAGGGAATGAATAATTGAGAATTTCTGGCTCTGATAACAAGAAATCACTAATTTGTAGTGAAATAGCACTAGTAAACCACAATGATGAAAAAATGAAAATATCAAATATTTTATTTCCTTGAATGGGAATCGAACCCACAATCTATCGCGTTCACAGTCGCCCACTTCTATCCTTACAGCATGACTGGCCTCAATTCATGTATGTATGTTCTTGTATATTAAATTCTAAAGGCTATAAAGCTAAGTTTCTATTTGCAGTAAACACGACATAAAGCACAGTAGGATATCTGCATGTCCCGCGCCTCATAAACCACTTATATTGAAGACCTTTTTCAATAAATATCTATTATATTGAAATTCTGTTAGTATTATTTAGTAAGTCAGCCCGGATTTGAATCGGCGCCTTTCGGATACTAACTGTGGGTTTTCGTTTATATTTCTGCTCCCAACATCGACTGTAGAGTACTTTAACGATGGTTTTGTATTTGATTTCCACTTGGTGATTTTTTTTTTTGTTTTACTTCACGCCGTATCCAGTATATAGCAGGGTAGGCAGAGGGAATTTGGAAACCTAGTGTTAGGATACTCCGTTTCAAATCAAAGTTTTGAACGACACTTGTTTAACTTTAATTAAATTAAATACCTGTGTTGGCTTATGTGGCTTAATAAAGAATGGCGCTTAATTTCACCATCCACAACAGAATTATTTTAAAGAAAGTTGAGAATATATACACTATTACAAAAAAAAAACCGCCAGCAAACATTCAGGATAGCTTCTGCCCTCTATAAAAAGTTCAAGTTAGTACATGCTGAAAGCTACCCTCAATAAAAGTTGAGAAAAAAACGAGAGGCAGCTTTTTATTGAAGTTCCGTGTCAAACAACTTATATTGTTGAGATTGTAAACTATGCGACGTTACTTCACTTAGACAGTGGAGATGCACTTTTATTCAAGTTGAGAACATTTAAAGCTGAAAAAGTTTAAAATGATCTTTTTTATTTTATTTAGCTTTCTTATAATAGTTTATTAGGCGTCACAACGTGGATCTTCATAAGGAATGTTGAATATTGAAGCTAATGCTATAATAATCAAGGCTAATTGTGTCAATGCGAAGGGTTGTAGGTTCGGTTTCCACTCAAGGAAATGGAAGAGTGCGTGAAGAAAGGAGTGTTTTGACATTACAACATTACTCTGTCTACACCACGTGCTGGAAGAATTCGTGAAGCTGTTTATATTTTCGTTATACAATCGTAAGAACATATCGCCTTAGAAAGTCGTTTTCGGCACTTTCGGTTCAAATAAAGCTCGAGGTAATAGGTATCTTATGTTATTTTTATGATCCAACCTACATACGAGCGATTTACAGCTTGCTAAGTAAGAACGACGTGAAGTGGTCGCCATAAAGAAATATCTTATGGGATCTTCATACTTGATAATATATACAAAGATTGGGTTCGATTCCTGTTTAAAGGAATTTTTGATCGCTCTCTACATCTACATTGCGAAATGCAAAAAAAATACATTCAAAAGTAATTGTGGCGTTCATAAACAGATACTGCCCAATAGCACCAAAACATACTATTTTTTTCCGTTAATTTTTATTTTATTTAAGAATACTATAACTTTACTGATAAAAGATAAAATAAAATGAAAAGCTTCGTAAAATTGAAATTATTGTGTAACTTTTCCCCGTAGAGCTTTCTTATCAAACGAGGCGTAAGCTTTACGGTTGAGCATCAAGATGCGAGATAGGGCAGGACTGCTGATATCTTCTTTTTTAAATACTTAAAAACGTATGTAGATATGGTAGGTAACCTAGAGACGCGGGTTCTAATCTCGCTGGTTTTAATTATTTATATTTAAAAAAACAATACTCCCAGTGTGAAGTGTGAAATAACACCTCCTTAAAATGTCAAAAATCGGCAAGATATCACCGATTTTTATGTATGGTGTACATTTGTATTATATCTACTTTAGGACCTATGAAATTATCTATAAAAAACTTTAAGGGAGGTAATAGGTTCATTATTGAAGTTATAGTAATACAAATATACTATAACAATATAATATTTGATGTTTAAGGCATCATATGACGAGGCCGTCGTGAAAATATTAGAATAATGAACAACTTCTTTTCTTTAATTTTTTCAAAAAAGGGAAAATTATGACGCATTTACTGTTAAAAGTCAAAAACAAAATATAACCACAGGACTATCGAGTTGCAATAACTGTATGGTTTCCTTTTGTGGTAACATTTTGAATAAAAATATTATATATTTAACGCTTGTTGAAAATTTTGAAGTGTACGCGCCGGTTCTAGGTTCATTCCTGATTCAGTTGAATGATAATAAAAGTAGGCAGAGAGGACCCAGTCTAGTATAATATAGAATGTCATATATTGTGTAGTCGCGGACCTCAATGCTGCCATTTATTTTACAAGGATAAGGAAATAAAACTAATAACCCATAGCAGCATAGGCAGAGGGGACATATGGTTAAGACAACATTCCTCACGCGCCATCTAATTTTAGAAACGTTGTGTGTTGAGTCGTGGAATTCAACCCCGTGCTTAAGTTTTTTTATAGTTTTTGATAGTTCATGCCCCATAGTGGGAATCGAATCCACGAGCGTAGATGATGAAAAAAATAAAATGTTAAATAACAAATTACAATTACACAACAAATGTAGTACGCTTACATAATAAATGTAAAATTAATGTAATATTGGCAAGTGTTTTACATATGTTTGTGTAACGTTTACAATTCATTAACTTACACTGTTATTGGCGAGCACGCGTGCAACGTTTACGCGTTACAGAGCTGGATTTACATATTATATAAAAAAACACGCATACAAGGTCGTGACGGCGCGGCGGGGCGGGGGAGTAACAGTGCTACTGTAAAGTGGAGGCTGTGGATATCATCCCCACTTGATAGAAAGAACATTGGAATGTTTAAAACATTTAAATTTTAGTTCAAAGTTTAACACAAGTTCAAAGTTCAACATAAAATGCCTCGAGTATTTAGTGGAGAGTGGGGAACCCTTAATGAGAACAGTTTCTTAATACTAGGTCCCCAGGTTCCCTATGCCTACTCTGCTAAATAAAGAAAAAAAAATAGGTATACACAAATCGAATTTATTTAGAGGCCGTTGTAGTATAACCTATCCTGTAAACGCGTCACTCGCGTCAGTAGTTTGATTCTCACTCGGGGGAATAAATTATTTTCCACTTTCTCGATTTGACTACAAGAGAAAGTGCATAGAACTTCAACATTCTACACGAAAATTTGTATACGAAGTTAGTGTCACATTCGGTTGGTTCCTTCTGGCTCTGCCCAACAAGCCTTATTGATATTCTCAAAAATAAACATCAATAAATAAAGTAAACTAGATGTTGATACTTTATAAAGTCAGTGATTCATGACTAAATATTCCACAGTTGACCTTTCCATATATCAGAGCAGGGTACAGCAATTACTATGAAATATTAATTATTTTCTCAAACGTGCTGGCCAAAGTGACCGCGATAGGTATCTTTGGTTAAAATCATTAAAATTGGCATAAATTTTGATTAATTTCATTTCGATATATTATCTATTTACAAATAACATTCATTTTTAAGTAAGATGGACATTTGACCCTCAGTCTTTGTTCGAATATCTAAATAATATTATGGGGTAATAATAAAAGAATGTCAGTTGGCTGTAGCTCAAAGTCAATATGGCCAAGGAAAATAATTCAAATCAAAGTGCAGTGTTGCCATTGCACTGCAATAGAGAAACTGCGTTGTACGCCAGCAGTAGCTTCTTTGTACGACTGATATTACACATTTTTTTGTTTAACTTGACGATTCAAAGGTGCTTGTGGCCTTATTAAGTAAAGTACATTTAAATTTTGATTTTCTATATTATTGTCAGTAAATATGACAACATGTATGACACATGTGTAGAAAATAAAGTCAAAGTACAACAAAACAGGAAATCGTTACCATTCTATTGTTACATAATATTTTTTATATCGTCAGTCAGCCACGATGCAAATGTTCCTAGTAATCACGCCGTACGTCTGTTACCCTTCAACAATAATGAGGTGGGGACGTTTTTATCAATATTTTGATATATTTCAATGATTTATTATTCTTATAATATTTATGTGGTACGTTAAAACTATATGTGTAGGTGTTATTTTATTTTGGGGGCTGTGGGTCCGATAACCATTCGGATGTTTACATTTATGCAGACTAGAGTAAAATGAAAATAATTCATTCCCCCAGTGGAAATCGAATTTACAATAATCAGACATAAATGTTGAAAGTAAATTATAACATTTGAAAGTACATTTTTATATTAAGAATGGTACCATCAATCTGGTCTAATGATGAAATTAAATATGGCAGATGGACTGGCTAATAGCAAACATATCAATGTTTATTAATGAGTAAATTAATTAATTTTCATGTAATATCTCGCATTACAGGACAGACAGAGACAGAGTGCTTAAATTGGAAACATACTCACTAAGGTGAATGTATAATTACATTACTATTGTAGTGAAAATAATAAATATTTCTCCAGCTGGTCGCAGCAGTCGAAGCCACGACGCCTTTACAGTCAGGCGCTGTCTCATTGCGCCACAACGGCCACATAATATATTCAAAATTCTTTAAAATATTGCGAAACTTTCTACGTTTATCTTATTTTGAAGCGCTAAACTATAGATTAAATTATTTTTTAAAATACATTTCATATTTTCTCTAAGCAATGTTAGTAAACTATAAAAAAAAGTGTTTCACTTAATAGTCCTATCACGTAAAGTCAGTTCGGGCGTTAGAGCCGTTCGTCTGAGGAATTGTCACGTTTCTTAAAATTATATTTTATATAAATATATTTGTTAATACAGGCAGTCGTGGCGCAGTGGGTCAGCTTTTGTGTGGACACGACGTTTTTAGGTTCGATTCAGACTTAGAGGAATGAATTACTTCTTCGCTATGGTAACAAGACAATTAATAATAATAATTATCACTTTAATATATCACACATAAACTCCTTCCATTAAATTACTCTCTATCTATCTGTTAGTAAAAACTGCATTATTAAATTATACTATCATAGAAAACATTTTGTAATACAAATTATAAAACTAAAACAACTGTAAATAGCAGAATTGCTACGTGCGATATACAGCGTGAAGATAAAAACGTAACCTTTACTAAGAGTTAGATAATATGTACGAGTATGTAGGTCGAAACTTCACCACGAAAGATTCTTGCAAAAATAGCATCTGGATGATAAGTTTTTACAAATAAGGAAAAAAATCAGAAAATTGAAAACTTATACAAAAAAACTAATTACAACCTTAAAATTTAAGTTTATCAGTCTGTATTTCGTGTTTAACGTACTTTAAAGCCTAAATTTGTGAACTTTCAAAGTATTTCCTTAAAAGTTTCCCCATTTTATTATATAGAAATAACAGGTGTTTCACCAATTAACGTGTACATCCAATTAGAAAGCTAGCACGGACAGGTACTCGTACCAACATGCCGCTTCGGTCGGCGGAAAACAATCGAGGACGTGCCGTATCTGTTTAAAAGATCTCACGCATCTCTTTGTTGAACCTCTTATTAACTTGTATACGATGTAAGCTCATCATTTTATCTTTAAGCTCATAGGGATTCTACCGACTGCGGCTAGCGGTTGAAGGAATCTAGTGATAGGTCACTACGATTTATAATATGTCTATTCGGGTTGGCAAAATAAAATTAATGGATATAGAAGTTAAAAGAATTAAAATATAAACAACAATTGGGGCCGTCGCGTCGTGGTGCAGCGGCACAGTATTGCACAGGTGGTGGGGATTTGTAGCATTTGGCGCTCCATTCTCTGACTACCCTGCTAGGGATACAGACTGAAGCTAAGTAAGGAAGTACGGGACAGTGTTAACTAACGCTGGGTTACCTCTGCCTAATAAAAATATCGATAAAACAAAAGTGTTTGCAAACACAAGGTTCCCTCTATTTACTCTGCTAAATGCGGACGGCAGTGGGGAACCAATTAAAAATTAAAAAAGTATAAATAGAGCTCAGCTTAAAATAAAATGTAATATTTATAGATATCATAAGTTAAACCAACAAAAAGTTTAATCGTAGTAAGAACTCAATAATATATATCGACGTATGTATGCATATATGTACGTACATCAATATTGACGGTATTGAAACTTGTCAGGTGTCAAACGAGTCATAGTGGAGCTAACTATTAATATGCAAATATGTCTCACGACGTGTCCGAGATATTAAGTTTCGTTATGTGAATACGGCTTAGGCTTATAGGTTAGGCTTATGGGTTTAAATTTCTTTATATATAAGTAAAATAGAATTTCTTAGTGTTTTTTCTTGGAATAAAAATTACATGCAATTTGTGAAATTAGAACCTTCGGTTTTTTTTTCTAGTTCTAGCTGTATCCCGCGCAGCAGAGTAGACAGAGGGAACCCAGGAAGCTAGCGTTATGATGTGTTTTTCCTTTTGAAGAAAATTCTGTTTTCATCTTTCTGCCGAATTCTTGAGGTATTTCGTGTTGAGTCGTGGAACTTGGCGCGCAAATTTATCTTAGAACCAAATTGAAAAGAAATATTCCTTAACCTTAATCATTAATTTAACCCAGTATCATCGACTCTAGACTTCCCACTGTGTCACAAAGGTAAATAACATCTCATGACATACACATATATACGTACGTAAGCACTTCTCTTGGCACCTATATTTAATAAGAAAATATTTTAAGCGAGACCTAAGACAAGTCTCGACAAAGTTAAAATCTTTAACACCCACAAACCATTTTAAAGTTTTGAGTGTCCTAGCCAGATTTCCCTTGAGTATGTTACTAATGAATGTAATATGTTAGTACAAAATACATGAGGGCGTCCTGGCGTAGCGGACGCAGCGTTTCATTAGAAACGCGAAAGTTGTTTTGTATTCGATTCCCACTTGGGGATATTAATTATTTTCAAAGTAATAAGCGAGATATGGTAATTAGTTCCGACACAGAGGGAAGTTAGTGTAAGATAAACCGTTTCAAACAAACAATTTAATTTTTTTATTTGTCTGTTAATCTCCGGAATAGCTGAAAATATTTCGATAGGATCTACTGAGATAGATATAAAATAACAAAATATTTTTCTAGAATTTTTTTGCGAGGACTAAAAGAAGAATAAAGACAATATAATAATAAAGGAAGAGAAGGGGGAAGAATAAAGACAATATTTAAAGTACGAATTATTAATTGCATAACTATAATAAAATCATTAACATATTTTTAAATATATTTACATAAATATTTGTATGCTTCAAGCGGGCGAAGCCGCGAGCAGGTAACTAAACTTGAATAAAACTTAACTTAGCGAGTTAGCTTGTTGAAAGTTCCACGAGCTTTTACTTATTGACTCGTTGATTAAGAGCTTAATTAGTCCGCTTTAAATAGAAGTAGAATAATTAATCATATTAAAAATATAAAACTTGTGTAAAATGGTATTATTCGTCGTTGGTCATTCGACATTATGAGTATTTACTTTTTTTATTTAAGGTAATATTTAAAATTATAGTATAAATGTTTTTAGCCGCCCTATTTTCTAGATCGTTTTGTCTTGTTCGCGTGTAGTAGAGCAAGGAAGAGAATATTATTTATTCCATCGTTTCGGAACCGAACCTAAAATCGACACGTTTACAGTCAGATGCTGACCTGCTGCGTCACGAGGGCCTCAATGTTTTCCTTATTCTTATAAAGATAACTGAAAAATGAGTCTGTCTTTCAGAACTGTTCTAAAACGTCATCTCGCGACCTAAAAATGTCAAAGTTTGTGAAATTACGTGTTCATTAGGAAATGAAGAAAAAAGCCACATTCATTAGTAAATGGAGATCTTTTGAACATAATATGGTATAATTCTGCTAGAAAATTCTGGTTGTAATATCACAATCAAAAAATAACTTAAAATTATTTTTAAAGAAAAGTAGTTTGAGGTTGTTTTTTCCACGATTTTATTATTAATTGCATTATGCGTTGAGATATTTAAATATAATAAGTACATATATTAGTCCATTTAGTCGCGGCGTTGAGTTCCGCCACTCAACACGCAATGCATCCAGAATTCAACGGAAAATTGGGAAGGGAAGTGGCTTACTAGGAACGAAGTTTCTTAACAGTAGGTGCCCAGGTTCCTTCTGTTAACCCTCATATGTGTAGTGTGAACCAAAGATATCCATTTATTATTATCACTGCCAGTGCCAGTAAAGTCTGTAACTTTCCACTATTAATTTATGCAGTGTTCGTGTTTTTCCCACTGCCTTTGTTCAAATAGAACTGAAAATATCTGTCTCTTATTATTAGTCTGATTTGGGTGAAGGCTTCTTTGTGAGAACTTTTAATAAGATTTATTGTTTTAGTTAACTCAATTTTAAATGGATATAAACTGGACCTTTTCCGCTTTCATTTCAATATTTTTAGCTTTTTCCTATCCTATATCTTATAAAACAAAGTAGCTTTTCGCTTTTCTGTCTGTTGTTTCTAACTCTTCTTCTTCTAAACCACCCAACGGATTTTGATGCAGTTTCCACCATTAGGTCGAGTATTTTTCTTAGAAGGTTTATATATAGTTTATTATTTGTACATTCTTATGTAAATTAACATAAATACGATAAATGTGTATAAAGTCCTACCCGTTGAGACACTTTCGCGCATGCGCTGCTTTAATGGTAAGTACTACATGAAAATAATGTACTGGAGTATTGTTTCTCTTAATAAGATCTACAAAAAAGTCCGCGATGGCATATTCGTATCTTTTAAGAATAACGCGTAGTGATCATTTTTCTGTCTAAAAATAATAATTTCAATATATTTTTTATTGTGAGGGATATTTTCCATAATGGTATTAGGGTCATAATCAGAAAAGTGGACATTTTCGAATTCGTAACGTAACTGATAAGTAACAACACTGATAAAGTTTGTTACGAAACTGATGACATAAGGCATTATACACAACAAAATAACGATATTATATGAATAAAACTATTGTTTTTTTTATTTAATGAGACACAGATCAAAATTTTAAAGGTCCAATCGTTGAATTAACAGATTATAAATGTACGAAGAAAACATAACAAAGTGAGAATATTAACAATATAATAATGCTGGTTCGTAACGTAATAAACTTATATTTCTAGTTAGAGATCACAAAGTTAATGATAAAATTAAATTCACTTTAAAATATATCAAAATTTGAGTCGTTATCATTGGAATTAAGTTTAATTCTTTGTAAGTGTTTATTCCGCATATCTTCATATTTAATAGGATTGGTCTTTTTAAGACGTTCTCTATATCTAAAAAAAAAAAGCATTTGTTTCAGCATTTGACATAGGAGCTTACGCTTACTGAAAATACAAAAATATATATCAAAAAATAATAATCACAAAATCACAACTAATTTCAGAAAGAATAAAAATAAATTTTAACTAAATCGGTTCAGCTGTTTCTGAGATTAGCGTGCACAAACACATAGACAAACAAGCAAACAAGCAAAAAAACTTAAAAATCATTATTTTTGGTAACTTTACGTTATGAAAAGTCACTAATAGTTTTTTTCATATGCCAGCAATTTTTTTTTCTATATACATATCTTCCATATACAAGCATCGGTTCGATAAAATTTTATTATAAACATATATAAGAAAACATTGGTACCGTAATTGTGAACTAGGCTTCATATTTTCTCAGTTTCGTTACGAAACGAAATATAACGAAATTGAGAATGAAGTCTGAGAAATTCTAACCTTTTTAAATATTTGCTCATAAGCCACGTGTTGCATGTGCAAGCACTGACGTTCTTTTTTGAGATTTTGTAAAAAGAAGCAAATAACATAAACAAGAAAACGAAATTATAGAATACTTACCAAAATAAAAGCCGTTTATAACCCTGAGATGTAATTTTACGCATTCCCTTTAAAACATTTGAACCCCTCTACTGCTGCGAGAACACTACTGGTTGTAGCTACGACAGCATTGACTTTTCGAATAATGGTGCCACAATAAAAACTAATATTAAATACCATCCAAAATAATTGCGTTCATATTTTAATTGTACGTTACTAGCCCTGAGTAACAAAAAGACAATATTTTGGGACAAATTTAGTTAATTAATATATATTATTTATTAAATAATGTATCAATAAAAGTAGTTCTATTTAATATTATGCATAAAGTAAAGTAATCTAAACATATCTGAAATCAAATAAAACCATAAATATTCGTAACAAATCAATTTTTAAAAAGTAAAGTGGTGAATGGGACACGAAAAATTGTATGGAAGCATTTTGAAAAGTTTTTTGCAACTAACAAAAAATACTATTAAAAGCCTTAATACATTTAAAATATTACAAAAATCTTTAAGTTAATAAGTAAATTTATCTTAAATGGCAAAATATTTAAATTATCTTTAAAATTGTATTTTTAAAACGCATTCAAAGTAGCGGGACAAGAAAAGACACAAAATGTGCACTTTTTCTGATTATGACCCATTAATCCTTATCCTATAAAATACTTTATTAATTTTCTACGTTAAACGAAGATGAAATTTGCATTTTACACTATTTCGAAATTGCGAATAGTTTTACAGAAAAACGCATTTAATTGTTGACACATCCCGCCGTTGACACGCCGTTGTATGTTACTCAAGTTTCACTTATCCCTTACTCTCAGCATATAAATAAGTATATTAGTTACGTTGGCCATTTAATGTAGATCAAAACTGTCTTTTACTGTTTTTCATTTTAATAAGTATTTTAGAAGTTGTTACAATATCAAAAAATCGTTGCTGTGAAACGGCTCGCCACTCGCCATGCGTCCGCCGCGCCCGCCTGCCTTACACGCATCGGTGGTTCAGTGGTAGAATACTCGCCTGCCACGCGGGCGGCCCGGGTTCGATTCTCGGCTGATGCATTTTATTTAATTTTCCTCACAGGCAGCCACGTAGTGCTTGCTTTCCATCAGGGACAGAATACCCTCTTCAGCATTAACCACAAGCTCGAAAAAAAACCCGCCTGCCTTTATAGCAACGAAGATTTAGATGCGTTTAAACGTATTGGATAATTGGAGTTAAATGTATTATTTCAGCGCGATATATTTGGTTTCATATTTTTTATAGTAGTTATTAGTAGGTAGGTTTTTGTTTATAATTTCTTCCGATTAAAAATAGTCATTTGACTATAATATAAGTACTTGAAAATATTAGTAGCACAGATTTAAAATTAAACAGTACCTACTAAAAAATTCTTTCTGTGTAAAACAATTGGAAAATCCTTATTGAAACTACGAAAATGCGGGTTGCATTAGGGTTTATTTAATTTTCACATTATCTTAAGTGCTTTGCAAACATACATTATATGAATAATCCAGTAGTAAAAGCGGGCGAAGCCGCAAAAGGGTCGCTAGTATGTAATAAAATCTAAGAAACTCGATTTGTGTAAAAAAATAATATACAAATAATGTAGCAAACAAAAGATTTTGTAAAGCTATTATTACTTTGATTTCCGTCATGTCCTCTTAAAGGGGTTGGTTTGTTTTGGGAATATTTTATAATATTGTTCTAGAGGAACAGCTCGGGGCGTAGTGAATTTTATTAAAGAAATAATAGCTTAGCATTGTATTCATATTTAAGATAATAATTTAGTGATAAAGTAGGGAAATCGATTCAAATATTTTCTTAATGTAGATAGATAAAACCTATTATAACATAACATAAAAAACAATGAAAGTTCACAACAATTTACATTTTACATCATAGACCTTCACAGTACCCTAGTAATCTAAGGTTTTATGTCATTAATATTTAAACAGTTCCAAATATCTCGGGAACAGTTAACCGACCGAGGTTGCTTCCCGCGGGTCGCCCTCGTAAGGCTGTCACGCAAAAATTAATACAAAATTCTATTAATTAGAACTGTAAAATTAATTTAGTAACCCTCATAACTTTTGATGGTTAACTTATAAATCATTCAGACGGTTGGGGGACTTAGTTTAAGTGACTTTTTTGGAAAAGTTCCCAGAGGAATGTTATATGTGTTATATGTTCAAGTAAGTAGTCACCAGAAAACACTACAGGTTGTAATATTTCATTTTCGCTAAAAAAATCTTTGGGTGTTCTTTAATTATTTTAACTTTGAAGTAAATAATGTTATTTGTGTTATTCTCTGTTTTGTAATTTTAGTTCATGTGTGATGTTGTTAAAAAGATAACTTTTAATATTTTTCTTTATTTTTGCTTATTTCTCAATAAGTTCTGAAGCAATTGCCATAAAAAATATTTGGTACCGACTCTGAAACTTGACGAACCGGAAAATGAATAGCATGTCTTTTCACTTTCCCTGCTTACCCTGCTATGTGGGATAAACTATCATTTACCTTATCTTCCTTAAACAAATCATTTGTAATGTTTTACGTAATTATCGTAATCCGATCTCAAAAAGAACATAAAGTTATAAAATCGTTCTTAAGAAAACTCTATTTTCCTAAACCAACAGAGCGAACCTAACCACACACAGTGGACCTCAAACAAACTCGCATGTTACATAAACTACGAAGCTCTTATGAATTTCGTGTTACATACATTTTTAATACGTTTTCTTATTACATTGACAATGGGTATTTTATTTTTGGCGGCTTTGATGCCGTCATTGCGTGCCGTCTTAGCTTAAAGATGAGGGTTGTGGATTCGATTTTATTAAGAGGTATGAATTATTTGCATTTTCTTGCTTAGCTAACAAGACAAAGTATGGCACTGAGTTTCTCCAATGTCTTGAAAATTGGACATCATCATCTATCCTAGAGGGGATCGAACTCACAACCAACGGCGCTTAAGCACGCTGACTCTGCTACACTCCGTCACGATAGCCTCAAAGTTCACTGATTACTTTATTTTGTATTGTATCAAAGTTGTTTAAATACATGTATATTTTCCCTTTTAAATGTTTTATCTTATATCGTACTTGTCAAGTGCATAAACACCTGCAACGGCTATTTCAAAGGATTTAAAGATCAAATAAACTTTGATTTTGTGCGGACAGAGGCTTCCAGTTAACAATTTAAATGTAAAATGTAGTTTCACGCTGTACCCTATATGTAGTGTGCACCGTTCTTCGCTTTTCACTCAACTTTCAAGACATTGCGTGTACTGTGGCGGAACTCAACGACGCGCAATTGTTTTATTACAAAAATGAGGAGACGATAACCGTCGTGTCTAGAGACAGGCGCTCAGGCGCTGTGCTATTTACATTTTAAATTTACATTATTCACACTCGCAATGATCGTTTATCATAAACATACTTTAGGCAAAATTGAATTTCAGAAATAACTTGACCGATTTAAATGTAGTTCTCTCAAGATTTATATCTTTATCTTTCTTCTATTTAAATCTTTTCTTTAATAAAAAAAAATATCAATATAAAGTTTATCATTCGACAAAATAAATGTTTTATTGAATTTAGTTTTTAATTTATGGATATTGTCCCTAAATTAATAATGACAATAGAACATAAAAGTAATTCATATTAGTTAATAAATAATTGTATAGTTGAAGCGGGCAAAGCCTCGACCGTCATTAGTAATATTATAAATTTTAAAGTTTGTGTTGATGTTTGTTCTATTTTCATGGAAAAACTACTCAACGGATATTGATGAAACTTTTCAATAATATAGCTTATATACTAGAATAACATATAGGCTATAGTTTATGTTATTATTTTGTATAATTTGTATTTAATACAGCAATAAGTAAGCTTATTGCGAGCGAAGTCACGTTTGGTCGCTAGTTTAAGATATATTTTGATTAGGTTTAAATTCTTTATGACACCACAAGCATAATCTAGTGCAACAATTTATATACAATGTTTCATATAACGATGCCGTCCGATAGCTCATTCCATTAGCATATTTAATCTAGAAGTTAACTATTAAGGTTATAGCTTTATTATCTTTTACTGGCGTCACTTATGTACGAGGGTTGGAGTAATTGGATATGGCAAACGTTCTAGAACTGTTGTTATAAATATTAAAAAATGTACCTTAACGCTCGCATATAGTAACGCAAAGGGAAGATAGTGTCAATTCACTCTTTTAGTCATCATTTTTCCAATTATCAGGAGATTGCTTGTTGAGTGCTGGAACTGAATGCTGCGCTTTATCTTGCTACCAGAGCAATGAAATGGAAATATTTCAGTCCCTCGAGTTGAAAACGAACCCATGAAGGCATCCCGTCTACAGTCAGAGACCAAAACGGTCTTGAATAAAGAAATTGTATTTTTCATATCAAGTTGAGTACCTATTTAATACTTTTAACGGTTATTATTAATCGATAGTGAGTGGAGTAGTCGGTCGGCTCGTTACTTTATATCCATCATAGTATTTGATCGATAATACAGCATTTATAATTTGAATAATTCAAAGCTACTTGTCATAGTGCTCTTTCTGGTACATCATCATATGATGAAAATCGGTGACAAGAATTGGGTCAAAATAAAGTTGACTAGTTGTCACCCGTAAATTTTCTTCCATAGACTTTCACATATGAAATGTAAAATACTGTCTTTTCACATTTTTGGTAGATTCGAAAATCTCTTAATGCTCCCCTACACTCTTTACCCTACTTGCACACCAAATTTTAACTTGCTAGGTCTAGAAGTTTCAGTCAGTAATTGAAAAGTTATAGGTATATATATAAATATATATATAATTATATATATGTTAGATTTCTATAAAGACAACTAATAAAACCAAGCTAATACTTCTAGTCAACCAATAAAATATGATTATATGTACTTTTGTACGTGTGTCTATTATAACACTATGTTCAACCAAACACAAATTAACCTCATTAAGCAATATAACTGAACTAATATTTACTCAACTACAATAGTACACAAATGCATGCGTCACTTGAGAGTTTCAATTACAAAGACCACTTTGTATCGGAAGTGGTTGCCAAATAACATAACTGAGATTATGATTATTCTATACTTTGGAATGTGTTTTGCAATTAGAGGAAGGTCACGTAAAAAGGTTGAGGACCCTTCGGAGGACATGTATGAATAGGTTAATGATAGTGGAGGTTGCGAACACGGCTCTACCGTCTCTGGCTCCCCTGCTGGATGAAGGATGAAACGTGAAGCTGTTTGATTGTTGCTGCCTGTTATTAGAATATGCATAAATGAGAAGTTTCAGTCTCCTATTTATTTGCTCCGAAAATCCAAAGACCGTCTTTACAATTAGCTATTCAACTCGTTAAACTTGAGCGGTAATTGAAGAAAATGTCTAAATTTAATAGTAGAGGTGCGTTGAGTTCTAAATATACTTATAGTAGCTGACTATTAGTACTATTCTTTTTTTATAGTATCTGATTATACATAAGTCAAAGGTAAGATAACCAGAGCCTCCTCCCTACAGTCTACTGTTTTTGTCCAGCAATAAGTTAGATGAATGAGATATGAGAAGATTACCAGTTGACCGACCATGGCAAAAGTTATAGTTAGCCAGATCGCTGACAAGCTGGTGTCCACCAGGTATCTGATCACTTGGAAATTTATGATCTGCTCGCGAGAGGTAATCGCTATTGGTCGTAGCGTGATGTAATATAGTTTTGATAAATGGATCCTATTCTATCCAACACAGAAGTACAAAATTAGATATATTTATACATGTAGGTATCGGAATAATTCTATTATAACACGATTGTTTATTGTGTAACTTCAGGCTAGACTTTTACGTATCCAAAGAGCACGTAGCGCTACGCTACACTTTTTACATATCTCTTTTGCCAGTGGACGAACGACTGTACTCGCAAGTGAACCGAGGTGTACCACTCCCTCTACGATTCTTCGATTTAGGTATTAATTTTTTTATCGCTACGTGATTTATTAAGTATCCAATCATTACGAAAGTTTACTACACGAAGTCTAGTTTATATACAATTTTACGAGCTCTTTATCGGTTGGCGCCGACGACGACGACGCTGCGGGTCTTTAAAGTGTGTGATAAAATGATTATGTTTACTCTTAAATGGATTTTTATGGGAACGTTTTGGTAACATTTTTATTATTAATAAGTAATAATAATGGTTGGTAAAAAATCTTTTTTATATGTGATTTTATCTGTAGTATTATCTTTATTAATCGCGGATTCGATTCCTATTGGAGAAATGATTCACTATTATTTCCTAGCTCTGGTTTGGTAAGAAGACTAAGTTCGGTATTGAGCGGAATATTTTAGCACTACGCCCATCCCTCTCCTGTATGCGGGTTATAATGATAAATAATTTTAAATTAAATGACAAATAATATTAATTAAATAATAATTCGTAATGAAAACGACATTAAGGACTTTTCATTTAGGTTTTGTTATTTGATGTTATAAATAATATTTACAAAAAGTTTCATAATTTGCTTGAATTGGACTTTTTAATTTTGAAACAATATGATAAATAACTTTTGATATGAGTGCTCTCAACTCTGTTATGCACTCAATTGTTTGTGATAAATGAAATAAATTATTTATTGTAGTTATATAATTTGCTGTATGAAAACACTAAAAGGTATTTATTTCATTAGACCTAAATAAATTAATTTAAAAGTGATTTTATTTTATTGTAAATGCCATTTTTGTACATATAAGTATATATTTATCAGCTTCACGCTGTATCCCGCACACAGCAGGGTAGACAGAGGGAACCTAGGGTTAAGACACTCCGTTCCCCACTTTCTGCCGAATTTTGGAGCATTGCGTGTTGAGTGGCAGAATTCAACGCCGCGCTTTGCCTCGACCACAGAGCGAAGAAATGGAAATATAAACGTAAATAAATATTTAACTTTCTCGAGTGGGGATCGCACCTTTACCTAAAAGAAATAAAATTTACTTAAACTGTGTTTTTTAAGCCTAATGCTATTTTCTGTGCGTTTCTTAAAGAAGATGTTAAATCCTGTATTAAGAGTTACGGTAACCGCTTTAGATAAGGCTTTATTGATATTTACTGCGCGGTGTAAGTGAATGAAATATAATCCTGGAGTTTTGGCCCTTTTTTGTATATATATATTGTTATTTAAGTTTGTGGAATTTAATAAATAATATTTATATTTAAAAAAACATTTAATCAGCTTCACGCACACAGTGTAGGCAGAGGAAACCTAATATTAAGATGCTCCGTTCTCCACTTTCTGCCGAATTCTGGAGGCATTGTGTATTAAGTGGCAGAACTTAACGCCGCGCTTTACCTCGACACCAGAACGCAGAAATGGAAATATAATTTTAAATAAATATTTCATCTCCTCGAGTGGGAATCGAACCCACAACCAGTCGGTTTTACAGTCACATTTGGAGCCCCTGTGCCACGACTGGTGGCTTTCTTTTTGGTGAAGTGGGACAGTTTCAAAATGTTATCATTATGAATATTTATTATTTTATCGCTCCGGTCCACCATTCTCGAAAATATGTCTTAAAACTAGGTTCCCTCTATATTTGAAAAAAAATATAGAAATATCGGTACTGTCAATTTGTAAATGCATTTATTAAAAAAGCTATCTCTAGCTGCTAATGTGTCGTGTTCTTTCCAATTAAAATCGCAATTGTTCATTATTATTATTACATTAGAAGCGAATGTTTCCTTTCAATACATCAGATCGAAGCTATTTCAATTAAACATCTGTGAATTAACTTGAAACGTTTGAAATAATATGAAAAATTGTAGCTTAATTATATTTCTTTTGGATACTTTAGTTTTCGAAGGTTACTTTAGTACTAGCTTACAAAGTTAAGGGTTTGTAACGCTGCCCCTGTTACTAGGTCTGGATGAGTATGTATATCATGCCTGTATACTAGTAAAATGGAAGTAAAAAAGTGTGTGTGACACACACGACATATTGTAAGTGTTCGAAGTAACTAACCACAAGTTCAGTGAGTCACAAGAAACTTAATGTAATACTAATAGTTCCTGAGATTTACGCGTTCAGTCAAACAAACTCACCAGCTTTATAATATTAATATAGATTTAAATTATAGATGTTAAAAAATCGAACTCACAACCACTATCATTTCAAATTCCACATAAAATAAAACCGATCGATCAATCATTTACGTTCCCATTGTGAGGCTCACTAGCGAAAATATCGAATTTAAGCCTACAACTCTGAGGTACAATACATTTTGAACGGTTCAAACACAATTCAATTCAGTTGAGAAAAAAAATTGAATAGAGCAAAATTAATTGTATTGCGGTGACAGTAAATCTTTCTGTTGACAGCCAGCTCCGTGGGCGTAAACACTTGCCTTCGAGACTTTTGAAAATTAAATTATATTAAATCAAGAAGTTTTTGATAATACACCAATGGACCATTACGCGTAGAAAAGAGAGTAACTGAATTTGAAAGCGATGGTCGTGGGTTCGTTCCCGCCCGATAAGATGAACCATATTTATACATTAATTCGTGCGGAAGATTTCATTTTATATGCTATTTTATGGGTTGACCTCCCACAATAGGTATATTGATTACAAAATTCAGTCAAATATTCAATAGTAGTTTTATATAAGTAAATATTATTTGAAAAAGCCATGATAGCCAAGCAACAAGCGTATTAGAATTTGGACGTAGTTTCATAAAAATGGCGGTTTAATGCCCGAGGCGCTACGGTGTGGAAACCGTAGCATCCTCACCGTAGCGGATACCAATTCCGCTACGTCAAAATTTATATACATTTCTTTGTGTGTGTGAAATAACATACAAAAATTTTAAAAAAAGCTTTTTTTTCTTTTTCTGTAAAAAAAAATATATTTGAGCTAGAATTGAATCTAATGTTTGTACGACTCGACGACGACGACTAATATTAAAACTGTGCCTATAATGAACCAAAAAGTAAGTATTAAGTAATAAGTTACAAATACGTAATAACTTCGCGTCTCAAGATACTTCATTGTAATTTTTTAGCAATTTTTGAGACATTGCGTGTTGAATGGCAAAATTCACCACCGCTACTTCTTGTCTAGATAATAGAATTCCTTGAAATTAAAATAATTCAACTACAATAATCGTTCCCCCGAGTGGGGATCGAACCCACAACCGTCATACTTAAAACAAGACGGCCTCAATATATCATCAGAGAACATGTTACAAAAGTGAATATTAATATTGAAATGGACAAGTTCCACCGGAAACAATGCGAACGGAAGTCAACGGAAAAAGCTGGCGCTACGAATACTTGTTGCATTCTACTACTGCAAGTAGATATGTTTTATATGTGTATATTATCTCGTTTATGCCAACTTATAATATAATTTTTTTGAGAGACAATAAATTGTGTCGAACATTTTGTTTATCTTTCTCTATATAAAAAAAAATTTTTATATCCCAAGATAACACAACCGAGTTTGTCCAGTTCCAAATTGAGGTGTATAAAAATGTATGGCTTAAAAGGTTACGTTTTTAATTTATGTTTATTTAACTTATGTTATTTGACCATCGTGGGGCAGTGACACAGCGCCGTCGGTGCGATCTCTGGTTCTCTTCTAGTGACAAGACAGAGTGCAGCGATGAGTTTACCTCTCTACACGCAATGCCTCGAAAATGGGTCTGTGCTCTGCTTATCTCGCTATGCGGGAAAAAGCGTGAAGCCATTGTTCTATTACGCCTTATGTGGGGGAATGATTAGATGACGCGCATTACCGAAAATGTCATTATATGGGATTCCTTCTACGAAATATGTAAGGTTTCAGAGGACTTCATTATAAAATTGCTTCTTTATACACATTTGTATCCTCAAAATGAAAACGATCTATCGGACGGGACTCAACATCACAGGTTGTCTCGTTACCAAAGCTAAGAAATGGAAATGTTAAATATTTTTTTTTTCGAGTGGGAATAGGACCCTCAACATTGTGCCCTAGCGGCATTAAAGCTGACATTATTATTTAGTTCATTATTGAACCCGCAACCACTATTAATACATAAGCTAAACATAAAATATAACTCATTAAAATAAGTATTTCCTCATTAATACAATAACATATAATGGTAGCTACGGTATTTCAAAGTCCGAGCATAACAACGGCTGCAGGAGTGAACAAGTTGAAATAATGAACTAAAATTATTTACCCGTACTGGTACGTGTGGTAGAGTCATTAACTAAGCTCAGTGGTCACTCCAAACTCCTGACATTCTAGCTTTGGTGAAGTAATGATTTTGACAAATACCCAATAAAATAATTATATTTATAATATACATAATATATAATGTATATTATATAAAATATATACGTAGGTCGAATCATTTGTGGGTTTGCATCCCATTGGTGGAAATTAAATATTTAACATTTTCATGAGGAAAAAGAAGTAAAATTTAACACACAATCAATCCGTCGAATCGGAAATAAGCCCACTACCGTTGCGTTAGCTATTTCTTAGCTGCGCCAGTATTAGCGTTAAAAAATATTTATTTGACGATAAACTGTGCAAAATGAAAATTTACCATTTTATTTTTAAAAGAGCATAACAAAGTAATGTGAGCTCACAAAAAATCTAAATATTCATATTCATTGTTTCAAAACGCTAAGTAAGCAAACTTTTGCAGAAATACAAAGTTTGCACTATTATTTCACGGTTTTTAACATAACATTGTTTCAGTATGAATTTTAAACTATTTTTATTTATTTTGGGTATTAGATCATACTACTAATATTGTATACCGCATGTAGGCACCTAGTATTAAGGCACTCCGCTCTATTTTCGAGGCATGGTACATTAAACGGCGAAACTTAACGCCGTGTTTAAATCAACCCGAATGAAAATAATTAAAATATATTGTTTCCTCGAGTGTTAATCAAACCCGCTATTCTCTGACTGTGTCATAGGAGCCTCAAGATAGATTATAGTGTAATATGATACCCAAAGCTTAAAATAGCTATACAGTTTTTGTGTCTCTTAATGACTCTATTAGCATTTTAGTTAGTGGTTTCAAAGTTTTGATATAAGAGCTTATGTTTTGCTATAATTTGTGTGCGTTGTTTACCATTTTAATAGTAAAATTAATTGAGAAGGAAAAAAACGTCGTTTTGGATTAACGTTAAAATAAATTCAATTTAGAAGACAGTAAAATTTGCTTATTTATATATAGAATATTCTTCACACTTTATCCCGTACGTAGCAAATAGAGACTCTACCCTCTGCGCCAATGTAAATTTATTAATATAATAACTTGAGTTCTTCCTAAGTTTTGTAATCCAAATGTTTAGAGCTATCAGAATTTAATTCACAAATTCTATGTACCTAAGTAATAAATTACATAAAATAATAATGGAAAATGTTTGTAGTTCGTGAAAACGAAGACTGTGTTTATAGTTTAGTAACTACCTATAGTAAAATAATTATATAAAATGTGTTTTTTTTTTAAATATCTCTCGGTATATGTGGTTGTTTATATTTTTTCTTGTACATTTGTTTCTTGTTTTGAACATTATATTGAAAAGGATAGGATAAAGTGTTGAATAAAAAAAAATAAAAAAAATGAAAGTAACAATTTGTAACAACAAGTAACATGCATACATATAATTACTATGACCCTGTAAAAATATATGTAGAAGCTACGGCGATTGTGAGTTCGATTCCCACTAAGAGGAATCGTTTATTTTCGTTTTATCCCTCTGGTAACAAGACAAAACACTGCGTTAAGTTTCGCTGCGCAAAAACTCGGAAATAGAGCGACAAAAATGAAAAACTGCACATTTTGATACTAAATAACATTTGCTGATTGCTATTAGTATAATGCGGGATACAGCTTGGATTTAAAATTAAATATATTTCCAATATTTCAAACCCACGACCCCACTGACAAACTAATACTAAAACCAATGAATCACAAACCGACACGACTACAGAGTACAATACTTATAATATTTTCTCATTACTATCAGTGAAATTGTAATTAAAACTCTTTTGTCGACTATTCATTGTTTGATATCTTTATAGAGCCTTGCAAAATGAGGCGCGGCTTTCATTTGAAAACTCTACTGGAATATCACGCAGTCGTGTAGTGCAGTGGGTAATATGTAAGAACTGTCTGTTAGTTAGTTTTTACATATTGTGCCTATATTATTTTTAAGGATAAGCCACTCAACACGCAATTCCCGGAAAATTCAGCAACATGTTCCCTCTGACTATCCTGCTTTATGCAGGATACAGCATGAAACTGAAAAAATGTTTTTATAAAATATTTGTCTTGTTTTTATAAAAATATATTTTTGCACAAGAAACAACATGAAAATATTTGTTATGTTAAATGAGATTTCAGTTCATTATAGATATCTCCCACCAGATATCTATTGACATTAACCTAATAAAGCCTTTTCATTGTTCATTAAATCAAGATATTTTCAATCGCCGCACCTTTTGTTCTAATTCTAATTAACGTTTTAACATTTTTAGAACAAGTTTTTGTTTAATTCATATTAAAATTTATATATTTTCTTTTATTGTCAAAGTAATGTTATGAGTGGGAATAAATAATATTTTCTAAATTTAACTCATTAAAAAAATTAAAAACATTAACTAATGTTGTCAATATTTTAGAAAAGCAGCTTCACGTTTTTTACTTAAAGCAGAATAGGCTCTATGGAGCTTAGGGCTAAGACACTCCGCTGTGCACTCCGTTGTGTGGCGAAATTCAACGCTGCCTTGTGTCTATCGGAGCGTGTAATCACAGTGAATGAATTATGATCACTGTCTCGTGGGGCCAAACCCACGACCATCGCATGAACAGTCAGATGTGTTCCCATTGCTCAACATCGGTTTATAAATATGCTTACTAATATTTCCAGTTCAGTCCAATCTCACTTATAACAAGTGCTTAATATCTATTTATAATCATCAATGAAATAATTGCACTTAAACAATCCACTCGACATTAATATAACGATAAGGTTGCTGGGCCCTTTGACTACATTTCCGTTAACGTTTTAGAATTCCCTTAGCTTTAGCTACTAAGCTTTTAAGATAATTTTATTATACTTATATTTATGCAAAAATATACTTTTACATTTTGTTACAATTTTTGTATTCTTATGGAGAGGATTGAAGTACTTCTAAATATTTAACTTTCAAAGAGAATATTGTTATACTCAATGGGAGCCTTTTAACTAATATATTGGGTTTGAGTAGCGGTATCAAAGACATTGGTCTAACCTTAAGTGTTTACATACATAACATATATATATATATATATATATGTGTGTGTGTGTGTGTGTGTTTTCAAGTTTATTTTATAATCTATTTTTAATACGCTTTTACAAGATCGACTTGTAATTATGTACTCGACGTAGTTGGATAATAACGTATGGCGTAGTAGTCAAAGCACTTGGAAAGTTTTCAAGACCACTATGTTCAATTTCGCAGTTTCAAGCCTTTATTTTCTTATAAGCTTTAAATTCGCATTTTATCAAATAAATTTTTCCAAGTTGCAAAGATTTTAATTTTCATATGAAATTAAAATATTTACCTTCAAATGAAAAAGTCTAAATTATATTAAAGCATATATATTACTTATGATGTCTCTTAATCAAATCTACAACAACCATGTTTATAGTTAGGGAACAGAACTTACCACATTAAAGTAAAATATCGTAAATTAAAACATTTTTCATTATTAAAATCCCTTGTGCTCTACTAAAGTAATATTATTTTATTTTCATTTATATTCCATAAATATGCAATAGTTAGCGGAACGAGTAGTTTATGTATACGGATGACTTAGCACGGGTGCTCTAGTTAAACTTGACCAACAATAAGTAAATGCATTTAAATTAATTAAATACCGTTACGTTCAGTGATAGTGTTCAGTCTAGTTTCCATAAATACAGAGTGTTAAAAGTTTGAAAGTTGTACTAAAATAAAAATAGTCCAGTACTCAATTTACGAAATTTTTTTTTTTTTATCAAAGTAAATTGAAGAAAAACTAGGGATAAATCTAAGTCTTTTGCCTCTACACCACGACAGGACTCAATTTATAAAAAAAATAAAGTCGGCCAAAAAACATAACGTCGCGTTTTGTATAATTATATTTGGGAACTGCCGAAGTAAATATAAATATATATGCTAACAATAAAAATAATTTGTAAAAAGCGTATAAGAATTTCGACATAGCTCGATTAGAATCTACGGTTCAATTGGTTAGAGCGCTTGGACGGTGAACTAGAGGCACGGTTTTAAGTACCGCTACGCTTAATGTTTATTCGTTTATATATTTTTATTTACTTAGTGTTTTTCTACTTTATTAATTTTATTTTTTAGTTTTACTGAAGAGAAGCTAAAAAATATCGACTCTGCGCTTTGACTTGTTATTAGAATAAGGAAAAAGAAATAATTCACTTCCTAAGCGGAAATCGAACTCACAACTGTCGCTCTTACTGAACTATAAATATTTCCCCGAATAAGATTTAAAGTCACTACCACGGGTCACAGCCAGACACAGGAAAATTACGCACTTTTACCGAAATTCTACGAATTACTATTACAATTTTCATTAGTTCTAATTGGACAATCCATATCGCATATTGACATAAGCGAGTTCACATGAATTTCCAGAAGTGGTCAGGCTGGCATATTTTGTATGGTCGTAAGAGTTTCATTATGACTTTTTTATGGTTTTTGTTAGGGGTTACGCTTACACGTAACGATTGTGGGTTCTATTGCCAATAGGAGGAAAGAATTCATTTTTATTTTCTCGCTCTGGTAACAAGACAAATTGATCGTCGGCGTCGTGGAGTTCCTCCATTCAATTTACAATCTTTAAGAATAAAGTTCCCTCTATCTACCCTCTTTATGCGGGGTACAGTATTTACCTTAAAACATATAGGCTTTATTTTAACTTTAAGCCTAACATTTAGTAATGATTACTATGACAAGTATTTAAAAATGTATTAAATCATAATTTTAATTCCTATTCTTATGTTTCATTAAGAAAAAATATAAGATAGAGTGTCTTGGGTGAACAAAGATGAAATGTTTTAGATTCCTTGGAAGAAAAATCGAATCTACAATCACTTTTCAAGTAGCTATCTCCAAATTGAGTATTCGTCAATACTTTCTCACTGTTTAACTCACTAAATATTTTAGCCATTCATAAATATATCTAGGTACTACAATTTCAACTAAAATAAAGCGAAAGCAATTAACGAGCGTGTCACATGAAAGTTACAATGCGACTTCTTTGACAGAAATTAACGAATTTAATTTTCATATCCGATGTCCTCGAGCGTTAAAAAATTGAAAACCTTTTGTGTAATGTGAACAATATATTATATGTATATACGTATTTATATTAAGTACTAGGGGCCCCACGCGGTTTCGCTTGCTTTTTTTTAAAGCGCGGTCTTTATGGTTCCGAATTCCATTAAAAAAAATGAAATATTTATTATTTTCATTTTCCATTCGTACTACTCACGAGTTAAAGAGCGGCGTTGAGTTTCGCCACTCATAACGCATCGAATCGAGGATTTGACGGAAATTGGGGAACGTAGTGTCTTAACACAAAGTTCCCAGGTTCCTTCTGCCTACACTGCTATGTGTGGGATAGAGCTTGAAACTTAAAAAAAATCTTTTATACTCGGAGAGAATACTCAAATGATTTTCAAATACATTATAAAACAGAACAAAGCCAAAATTTCATACGCACAACTTTCACAAAATACGAAATGAAGACAAAGCATTTAAATCGTAATGAAATTTCAATTTCTCTATACGGAACATATTAAGATATTTTACATACATATATACATATCATATTATATTATATTATATGAGGCATATTGTTTTAAATGTCGCTCATTAAGAGATATGTACAATAGAAAACTTTGCTGTGAACTCAATTAAGGTACTCGCGTATTGTAATCTTTGAGATGTATTGAACTAGGTTTTGGCCGCGTCTATCGTCTCTTGGGTTCGGGGAATATTTGATCTTTAGGCTATCGTGGCACAACGACACAGCTTCTGAATGTAGAGATGACGGTTGCAGGTTCAATTCGCTCTCGGGCGAATGAATTATTTTCATTTCCTCGCTCTCGTAACAAGACAAAGCGTGATGTTGACTTGTCTAACCGGTCAACACATAGT